>JAKTUH010000099.1:0-47749 GCA_030556585.1 Geotrichum carabidarum
AGCACCAGTTCCAGCACCAGCAGCACCAGTTCCAGCACCAGTAGCACCAGTTCCAGCACCAGCGGCACCAGCCTCACCAGCACCAGGAGCGGCAGCACCAGTACCAGGAGCGGCACCTGCACCAGTACCAGGGGCAGCACCAGCTCCAGTTCCGGCACCAGGAGCGGCACCAGCCTCACCAGCACCCGGAGCAGCACCGGCACCAGAAGCAGCGGGAGCGGCACCAGCACCAGAAGCAGCGGGAGCAGCACCGGCACCAGAAGCAGCAGGAACAGCACCGGCACCACCAAGAGAAGCAGGCAAACCCTCAATTTTAGTCTTGGGAATGCAACCAATGTAAAAGTTACCATCAACGAGTCTTCCTGTCGTAGTTTCACCCTGCTTCTGATTCAGCGAGATTCTAATGGGGACGGCAGGGAAGCAGACTGCTTCATCATTGTCGCTGCTGGCTGCGTTTGTGTAAGCAACCTGGGCGTAATATTTCGAGTCTGCGGTGTTGAAGACAATGGACTTGCCCGAGATCTGGCCGTCGCTGCGGCCGACCAGGTCGACGAGAGAGTAGCCGGGGTTGAGGCCGATAGCCATGTTTGAGGTGAAGGCGTAGTTGTTGCCAGAGAGGTACTTGACGGAGTCGACTTGGCCGGAGAAGCTGCCCCAATCCTGGGCAGCAACGTAGGAAGCGAGGGCGGCAACAATGGTAGAGACCTTTGCAAAGTGCATTTTTTATATTCTATTGAAGCGAAGGTTGGAAGTTAAAGGCTACCTGACGATGACGTTAAAAGAAGGACGAAAAGACCAGACAGAAGGAAGAAGAGAAAGAGAGAGAAAGAGGAGCAGAATGGGACTTTTATATGTTTCTTCTTTTTTTTTTTTTTGTTTTTTTATATATATATAATATTTCAATATTTTATAAATATATATATATATATATGGGGATGATATTGGATTGATCGAAGGGTATTATGGTGAGGACAATAGAAAGGCAGTTCACGTGACTGGTTTATATGGTTTTTGAACGCCTTGAAAATTTAAAAAAAAATTAAAGTTTTAATAAAAAAAAGAAATGTTGCATTTCACTATTCTATTTTGGGCTTTTCATAGCAAATTCTAAACAAGAAAACAAAAAAAGAAAGTTTTTGTCTATCCATGTATTTGGGGCGTTTTATGTAATCAGTTTATGTTGTATAAGGTAATTAACTACTAAGCATTTTAAAAGCAACAGCAATTCCAGTTTAGGCAATGTTTAACCTGTTTTAGGCAAAGAACTTGCCGAATGGGGATATCAAGCAAAACAGCAGAAGAAAGATTAAGCGGCACATTTTCTTGCAATGTATGGCGGGCCACAACTGCACAGCTGTTGATGACATTGCAATTGATGACATTACGGTGGTCAAATCAAACCCTCCTCTATACCTGTAGAGGAATATGAACCAGATATGGTGGAAGGGTTCTGTTTCATAGAGAGCCCATGAGTACATCGACCCATCGACCCATGGACAACCATGGATTTGCACTGTTCAACTTGTTTGCAATTGTTTCCGTACAGCATATAGATCATGCACCCCACCCAGGACCAGCCCCAGAACCACTGGCACAGACCAGCCTTGGAAATCTTACCAAACGATCATTCAAAGGGACCTCGCCTCTTCTATAATTGCAATCAAGGGCTCATATGGAGTCAAAGAGATAGCCTGGTAAAGTCCACATGGTTGCTGTTGAATGCAGAGTTGACCAACAGGGCAAAGAGTAACAAGCGTGCGTGCACTCAACGGCACACACTCATACCTGCTATAGCTAAAGCTGTGAAAATGCTCATTGCAACCGCCGCTGCCAAACTGCCAGGCATTCTAAACTCAAAGCAATCTTAGCACTATACTGCATAGACAAGGTTAGGCTCAAAACCTTCGTATGTCTGTGGTGTGCACGGAACAAAAGTCTCTGGTGCTACACATCTGCAGTGTATTTGTCTTGCATCCTTCCATGAAAGAAGCAATTCCAGCAATTCCAGGCAAGCAAACCATCATAGATATATTGCAATGACACAAGCTCAAAGCAATGTTGAAACCTTGCATCGTGACTTCTGTTGAAATTGACCTCCATGGTTTATATTGTATACAACAATATTGGAGCCAAGACCACGCTCTTTCTACGCCCACTCCTCGTTCTATATAGTTCTTAAACCGCCTCTACGCCAGTATACACGCCCTACGCCCTACGCCCTGAAGCCAGAAAATAAGGCGCATTCTACATGCATTTGTGTTGAAATATATATATTGTACTCTGCAGCCCGGCCGTACATGTTCGCCTTCAAACACGCACTGACAAACCAAGTCCATGTAGGGAGGGCACACATAAATAGCAAAAGACTTGCCACCTCTTTTTTCAAATCCATTCTCCATGCCGTACACAGAATTCATATCATATATATATGGAGTCAACTGAGGTTAGTTCTTCTATAGTGGGTTTGACGTGGTTGGCATGAAATATCAGGGGCAAAAAACCCAGGCAAGGCCGAAAGAAATTTGCAATATTCTACTGGGAGGGGGCATTTGCACGCCTTCCTCGCCAGCCTGAATGACTAAAACCACAGGGTGGATCTTGAACGTATTTAAACAGCCGTCGACAATATATGTGGATTAATCAAAGACTGCGTTCTTTGGTCGGCGCGGCAGATCATTATTTTAAATATATATATATTGTAAAGGCTTGAAATATACCTGGTTTGGGCGAAATTGACGCGGCGAAACTATAGCAGGTCGCGTTATATATCCACAAGCCCTTTAGCCTAGCTGAATACAGAGGTGTAACAGGTATACATGAAGAACTAGAACCATATGGCAAAGCACAAGACATAGTAGTTAGCTCAATGCTTTACAAAAGAACCAGCAAGATACGGCCGACTGACGGTTTGACCAATTGACTGAACGTGATCGACACTTGTACCGAGCTTGGCATCAACTTCATGGATATCGGCACTGGACTGTCCAGCTCATCATCCCTTTGAGAACCATCATATCAAATCAATCAATAGCCTGGTCTCGCCTTGTATACTCTGGCTGTGTATACTCTGGCCTTGTAGCCTGGCCTTGTAGTCTGGTGCCTTTGTGTTTGACTCGCCGTTGTTGCCAAAGTCCATTGTCGCCGTCAATAAGATAATCCAAAAAAGACCTTACCCTTGCGCCCCTTTAGCCCACACACAGGCCAAACAAACAAAAATTAAAAAAAAAAAAAAAAAAAAAAAAAAAAATTCCTGTCACTCCCTTTTTCATCCCTCTTTATCCATCATCGCCATCACCTTCACCCATCAACTCATCGCCACTTTCAGTCACAACCCTCTCAGCCTGCCTCTTGTTTCTTTGCTTTTCTTATTAAGTTCTCTGCACACCCACATTGGCTGATTTCTATTTTTACTTGCGCTCTTATCAGCACAACCCGCCTAGACGTTTAATCCATTCACGAGTATTCTCCATTCACACCAACCATGGGAGGATGTTGCAGTCTATGCGCTGGAAGCAATCAGGAAGGACCATATCCAAAGCTCTTACAGGAGAGTGAGCGAGAAGCAGTCTCGCTCTTGCTCCATTATCTTGATAACGTAAGTTGTTGTTTTTTTGTTGTTTTTTTTGCGTCCCTGGTGGCCAACTAACTTCATAACAAGAGAGAAGACGTTGATTTCTTCAGCAATGGACCACTGTCCGCGCTCACTACCCTAGTCTACTCCGACAACCTGGAGCTCCAGCGCAGCGCCGCCCTGGCGTTTGCCGAAATTACTGAAAAATGCATCAGAGCCGTCAACCGCGAAACCCTTGAGCCCATTCTGCTGCTGCTCCAGAGCTCGGACGTCGAGGTCCAGCGGGCGGCGGGCGCGGCTTTGGGCAATCTCGCTGTAAATAGTGCCAACAAAAAGTTGATTGTCGAGATGAACGGCCTGGAGCCCCTGATCCGCCAAATGATGTCCCCCAACGTCGAGGTCCAGTGCAACGCGGTGGGGTGCATGACGAATCTGGCAACGCACGAGGGTAACAAGGCCAAGATTGCAACCTCGGGGGCCTTGATTCCGCTGACAAACCTGGCAAAATCAAAGGACATGCGCGTGCAGAGAAATGCAACTGGCGCGCTGCTCAACATGACACACTCGGACGAAAACAGGCAGCAGCTGGTGAACGCTGGCGCGATTCCGGTGCTGGTGTCGCTGCTGTCGTCAACAGACCCAGACGTCCAGTACTACTGCACAACTGCCCTCAGCAATATCGCAGTGGACCCCGAAAACAGAAAGAAGCTGGCCAAGAGCGAGCCGAGACTGGTGTCGCACCTCGTCAAACTCATGGGCTCGTCGTCCAGCCCAAGGGTCCAGTGCCAGGCGGCGCTGGCCCTGCGAAACCTTGCATCCGACGTCAATTATCAACTAGAAATTGTCCGGTCCAATGGCCTGCCGTACCTGCTGGAGCTCCTCAAGTCGACACCTACACCCTTGGTGCTGGCGGCGGTCGCCTGTATCAGAAACATTTCGATCCATCCATCAAACGAACGTGCCATTGTTGAAGAAGGCTTTTTGCAGCCCCTGGTCGACCTGCTTGGCAAGTCTGACAACGAAGAGATCCAATGCCACACGGTGTCAACGCTGCGCAATCTGGCGGCCTCCTCGGAGCAGAACAAGCTTGAGATTGTCGAGGCCGGCGCGGTGCAAAAGTGCAAGGAGAGGATTCTGACGGCAACGGTGCCGGTTCAGAGCGAGATGACGGCGTGCTTGGCTGTGCTGGCGCTGGGCGACGAGCTGAAATCGACGCTGTTCAACCTCGGCATCATTGACGTCTTGGTGCCCTTGACGCGGGTTGACAACATTGAGATCCAGGGCAACAGCGCTGCTGCTTTAGGTAACTTGTCGTCCAAGGTGGCCAACTACGACCCGTTTGTCAAGGCGTGGCTCACGCCCGACGGCGGTATCAAGGGCTTTTTGCTCACCTTCTTGACCAGCAAGGAGCCGACATTTGAGCACATTGCAACGTGGATGATTTTGCAGCTGCTGGAGTCTGACGACAAGCGACTAAAGAAACTGTTTCTAGAGTCCCCGGAGATAATCGACAACATCCACAAGCTGGCGACGCGGGAGCAGCCCGTAGAAGCGAACGGCACGGCAGGGGGTGAAGACAGTCATACGTACACTTCGCAGCGGGCGGTTCCGGCCCTAGCCAAGAAGGTTGCATTGTTACTCAAGTAGTGGCCCCCCTCCTTCATGCTCTCCTTTTTTTTTCTCCATTTCTCTTCACCCCCTTCTTTGTCTTTATCTGTTCGCTTTCTCTTCTTATTATTTTTCTGTTTTCCACCTCCTACTTTTGTCCAAAGCTTGGAAGCGTGCAACTGCGACTACTTTTCTTTTCTTACAATAAATCTTTTTTAATAGTTCTAATGAGAAAACATGCATTGAGTAGTTGTACTTTTTTTCCTTTTTCTTTTTTTTCAATCTATCCGCGTAGCCCATTGCTTCCTTTTAAAAGTGTGCACAAGCTTGTAGACTGGTGATTGTAGGTGAGTGAGACTTGATGGTGCGACAAACAGGTTTCAGCCTTATGTTTGAGGTATGATCCAGACTTTGCATGCATAAGATGCTATATTATCCAACAAAGTGCTACAAAGTGTGAGATGTATCATGCGCACATAACCAAGTGTAGATATTATCATAAAGACCAAGCCTGAGTTGATATCAGCAAAGAATTGAAGTCAATTGAGCTGTAATAGAATACTAGAAAACGTCTTTTTTGAGCTCACCGCACCCCTCCTCCAACCCTCTGTTTGATGTTTGTGATCTATTCAAAGAAAGATGGAAAAAAAAAACAAAAAAAACAAGCACGTGACCACACAACTGAAAAAAAAAAAAAAATACTCTTTCCACACCCACGTTCTTCTCTCACAAAAGGTCAATCAGATTGGCCTGCATTGGTGAATCGACTCTACGCACCAATCCGAAATATAGCAAAGATACAATGGACTCAGAGCTTCTTGTTCTGCCCCGCGAAGATCCCGACTGGCAAAAAGCCTTAGATGCAGTCAATGCGGACTCCGACAACCTCGACCTCTGGGAATCCCTGATCGAGCTGACTGAAAGAATTCAAGTGGCTGCGTCAAAAGCAGTACGGGGGCAGTATAGCGGTGGCAGCGGTGGCAGCGGAAATGGGGGAGGAAACAAGAGAAAGAGACTCGAGTTCCCAGAGGTGTATGGCGCGATCAAAGCAACGACAAGGACGACGTATGACAGGTTCTTGGACAGGTTTGTGTTGCTGTTTGGGTACTGGATCAAGTACGCAGAGCTCGAGGAAGGGTTTGAGCAAGAGTTGGGTGAGCCTGACACCCAGGGCGTCGCTGCCGACGACTCGAGCATTGCAGAAGGAGGCGCACAGAGGGTGTACGAGCGTGCGGTCGCCGCGTTTCCGGCGTCCGTTGATCTGTGGACGGCCTATCTCGCCTTCATGGTAAACCGGCACCAGTCCAAAGCCAAAGCCGGTCCACCGGCTCCAACGGCGGCGGCAAAAGAGGTAGAAGTGATAAGAACGCTGTTTGAGCGCGGCGCGGAGCTGGTGGGCCGGGACTTCCTCTCGCACCCGTTCTGGGATAAGTATATTGAGTTTGAGGAGCTTGTCGTGGCCGGAGAGGGCGTTGAGGATAGGTTAGTGAGGATATTGGCGAGGGTCGTCCAGTACCCTCTGCATCAGTACGCGCGGTACTACGAGAAACTGACAACGGTGCTGCCTGCCTTCAGCGGGTCTGCCCAAGAACTGATCGATCTAGCCCCCATCCCCGATCAAGCACAGATCGAAGGGGAAGAACCAGCAGCGCACTATGCACGCGTGTTTCAGCGCACGCAGCAGGGCACGACTGACCGCTGGGCATTCGAGTCGCGCATTTCGCGGTCGTACTTCCATGTGCTTGAACTTGAAGCTGACCAGCTCCAGAACTGGCACGCGTACCTCACGTGGGAGGAGGCGCAGGCGGCGCTGGGCGGCAGCGGGTTTGAGCAGACGAGGAGCTTGTACGAGCGCGCGCTGGTGCCGTGCGCACTGTACGATGGGGTATGGCTGCGGTACACGCGGTGGCTCTTGAAGACCGCCAAAGCAGCCCCGCCCCCAACTTCAGACGGGGTGCCGGGCAGGAGAGAGCAGGTGCTGGAGGAGTGCAGGAACGTATTCAGGCGCGCGGCCACTGTGTTTGTGCCCATCTCGAGACCGTTTGTAAGGTACCAGTTTGCGCTCTTTGAGGAGAGCGAGGGCGATCTTGTTGCCGCGCGCGATATTTACGCGGCGATGCAGAAAATGAATCCGGGGACTGAGGAGCCTTTGTCCTACCGCATTGACTTTGAGCGGCGGGCGGGCGGTGTCGATGCAGCCATTGCCTATATTGACTCCTTGCTGAAACCTGTTAAAGGCGCCTCCTCCTCCGACAGTTTGCCAGTGGCCAGCAGTACACATCCGAATATAAATGCCTACTTGATTGCTTCCCAAGCTAAACTCTACGCCCGGCTGCCCAAGAAAGACATACCCCGGGCGCGCTCTCTCTTCAAAAACAACGCAAACAAGTGTCTATCCAGCTCATTTTTTTGGGTCTCGTACTTTGAGTTCGAAGTCTCTGAGGCGTTGTTTCTCTTGCGCACCCTCAACTCTAAAAGCTCAGCTGCTTCCTCCAAGCAAAACGACGACGAATTAGCCATCCAAAAAGCCTTCCAAACCCACATCCAGACCTACCTCGACCCGCTCTGGTCCACCGCGCTCGCTTCCAAAGCCCACCTTCCACCATCCCTCATCGCTGACCTCAGCCGCCTGTACTCCGACTTCCTAGCCACGTCCGGCTCAGGGCCCGCAACGCCGTGGGCCGCGCGCGCGGCGTTTGTGGACGTGGACATGGAGGTCAATGGCCCTCTCGTGAAGCGGACGCGCCTACTCTCGAAGCTGGCGGACTACGGGCCGGCGTCGCCGGCGTCGGCGCTGCATCGGCTGAGGCTTGAGAACGGGCACCCGGGTGTTGAGATTAATCCGTTGCAGAAGCAGCACCAACATCAGCATCAACATCAGCATCAGCATCAACATCAACATCAACAACAGGGGGCTACGGGGTATGGGCAGCACCAAAAGGCGGGCCAGGATGGGGGTGAGCAGGCGTTTAGCAGGTATTACGCGGCACAGGGTGGGCTTTCGACTTATTAGATCCTCTCTCCTGGTTATAAATGATTAACTCATGTATTGCAAGAAAACCAACTGTACATTATGAACGACTTTACATTTGCTTTATATACAAACAGCTCTAGACGTAGTCGTCCTGACGCCCAATGATTTTCAGGCCGGCCGGGGTCTGGCACGCCCGGTTCACTTTGGGTACGCCAAAGATCTCGATATACTCCAAGTTGGGCGATCGTGCTGCCAGGCCCTCTATCATTCTATTCGTGAGCGGCCGGACAAAACTGAAATTGACTCCCGTCAGGTTCGGAAACTGGACGTGCGCGGGGCTGGCCACAAACGCCGACTCAAACGGCGCCTCTGTCACGTCCGGCAGCGCGGCAATGCTGAGCTGAACCAGCGAGGGCCGCGTGTATGCAAAGACGGAGGTCAGGGCCGCGTCGCCCAGACTGTAGCAGCGGTCCAACGTGAGCGTGGACAAGCGGGTCAGAGCGGGGTCGTGCCGCTTGCGCCAGGCTTGGAAGAGGTCGGCAACGGCTGAGTCTGTGATCCGGTCAAGCGCGGCAAGTGACAGGCGCGAGAGGCGAGAGCCGCAGCAGCACGGTCGCAGTGCGTTAGAAATAAACGAATCAGAGAGTTCAGAGCAGCCGTCGAGCACCAGCGTTTCAAGCTGCGCGCCAATGGTGTTCAAAAGAACAGTCAGGGTCTCGTCTGTGATTAAATCAACTTCGCCACCCATGACCAGCTCCTGCGGCGGATGGGACAAGTCCAAATGAACCAGATTAGAGAGCATAGGGAGCATCAAAAACGCAGCCGGATCAATCAAGCCCGACATTCTGTGCAACGACAAATGCGTAATCTGGGGGCACGACTCCACGAGCATCGCCAGCGACTCCGAGTTGAACCGGTGGTTGTTCCTAATATCGATTCTCTCAATCCTGCCGGCCAGCGATAAAAAGAAGTCGCCCCACGCCTCGGACGACACCAGAAACGCGCCGTCTAGCATGATGGACTTGAGGTGGGGCAGGTTTGTCGCAAAGTAGCTCAGCACCTCGCTCGTCAAGTGCCCGCACATGCTCAGCGTCAGGGACTCTATATTGGGACAGTACGCCGGGATCAGCATGAGGCTGTCCTTGCTCACTTCTGAGCAGTCCCAGAACTCGAGGTTCTTGGCTGATGGGTCCAAAAACAGCTTGATGGTCTTCGAGTTCAGCGACCGGTTGCGCGACAGGATCCGCGACAGGCGGTCCTGGTTCGCAGTGCCAATATCGCCAAGCGCCTCTACATCGTCGATATGCGTTGAGATGACCGAGATGCAGGTCTCGAGCAGCGATGGGACTTTCAACTCCTTGCGGTCCAACAACGCAGCCGCCACGCGCTTGCGCTGCATTCTCGAGGCCGCGATCGCGTCTGCCGACAGCATGCCTGTCCGTTTCGCCTTGCCCTTGTCCCTGTTCTCTTTCGAGCACGACGGGCACAGCAGCAAATGCTGTTTCCCGTCGTCCACCTGCAAGTGCGGGGGCGCAGGTTCCGAGACCAGCGTAACCGTGAACTTGCAATGGCAACTCGCACAGAAATCAGTCTGGCCGGGGATGCGCCCGGTGCCGCCGTGCAGCGACCTGAACATTTCCTCATTGTTCTCTTCGTCATGGAACCTGTCCAAAAAGTTAGGGTCCACGGGATCGTCGTCGTTATCGCTGCTGTCGCTGCCTGCAAAGTTGCGGCGCCGAGCTGGTCCTCGCTTCAGGTCCTTCTTGATAGGCACGTCTTCGTCTGACTCATCTGCCTTCTTCTTCTTCTTGGCTCTTCCTTTCTTGCCCGCTGCCCCCTTTCGTTTCTTCGACGCCACCTCTTGCTCCTCCTGGTCCTGCTCCTCTTCTATCAACCCATTTCTAGCCTCAGCTATCAGCGAATCATCATCCACACCGAGCACAGAGGCCATAGCTCTGACCTCCGCCAGCCTTGCATTGCTCTCCTCCCCATGCTCCTCTTCGTTCTCCTCGATCGTGCCCTCTTCTCCATTCTCGTTCTGCTCTTGCTCCTGCTCCTGCCGCTCTTGGTACCGCCGCCTGATTTCGGCAGCACTGATGTTTTGCTCTTGCAAAAACGACGTCAGCGCTGAATTTCTGATACGAACACTGGTTAGCATCCACACGGCTCTGCAAGGGGATACTTACGGGCCGCGAATATCGCCTCCACTGCTCTTCTTCTCCTGCTCTTTCAATCGCCGAATAGCTCGATACCTTCATATCACATTAACATTCTATTTAAAACACGCAGAACAATCAAACTTACATCTTTGCTGGTGTATATGATTGATGAAACCATAGGCTGAGATGCTCAGAATCGAAATTGATAGAGAGAAAAAAAAGAGTTGTTCTTAATTGACTTGCCTAATTAGTCGATCGCCCTCACGTAAGAAGCTCGAAAATTGCTACCCCCGGTGTCACGCGCTTTTCCCAAAGAGAATTTTCAAAAATAACGATAGATTTCGTGTTCTCATCATGTTTGCAAAATAAATGTACGGAATACAGAATTAAGACAAAAGATTAAATATCCGCAGTTTGGTTTCTTCTCCTTCAGCTTTGAACGAGCCGCTCTCACTATCAGTCATTGAAACATCGCCATTTGATGAGTCTGACTTGGCGGGGTCCACTGAGTTTGTCTGATTATCAACGCTTGGAGTAAATTCCTTCTTAGCCGAGTTGCCATTGATTGAAAACTGAGCCAGCTTGCTGTTGGTAACAGGGTGAAAGGACCCAGACACACTATCTCGCTTTTCGCCATTGATGACATGATTAGGGTCAGATCCTGCCAGACTCACTAAAGCATGCGCCGACTGTTGGGTTGATAGTGGTGGTGGAGGAGATCCACGCATTGAGGGTAGCATAGGTGTGTGTTGTTGAGATGACTGCTGTGATACAGTTGATGAGTGGACTGAGTCGGGTATTGGAACGACATGCGAGTTTCGCCTTGACGTTGAGGTGCTTCCTAGTGAATATTTCGAAAGCGAGTGCGACGCTACTGTCAGTGGATCCTCATTATCAGACGGCGATGAGATACCACCATCAATAGAATTTGTACGCGAGGCACTCCCTGTAGACAATAAGGTAGCGGCAGAAAATTTTCTACTGTAAGGGGTGTTTGCGAACTGATCATCTGCACGTTTTCTTAATGGGGAATGCTGATATGAAACCGATGATCTGGAGTTTCGACGGAACTTATCGTTTACACCTTGGATTGGCGGGAGGGCATATTGTGACAAACCGGCTGGAAGGTGCTGAGCATTTTGATCCGGCGCATTCAAGGGCTCTTGTGGGGATTGTTGCGGCGTTTGATGCGGGTCAACGCTTGAAGCCGAATTGATTGTAGAAGATTTTCGGAACCCAGAAGAATTGGAACTATAAGCCGAATTAAAAACCACTGAGGCTGGAGGACCTGCAGGGCGGGTGCTCAGAGGCGAGCTGTTGTGTGGACTAGAGTGCGCGTGAAGATTAGGTAAAGACACTCGATGTTGAATAGCGGGCTGTTGATGTGGGGGAAAGGGCGGATGCAGATCTGGAGGCGGATTTGTGCCGTTCAGAGGGACTGGCTGTGAGAGGGTTTGTGAATTTATTGATGGAGGTGTAGGCGAATGGGTAGCGTCTGGATGGAGAGGCGGCGGTAGCGAGGGCGGGTTTGATCGCGGTAGTGAGCCTTGCGACATGGAATAGCCTGAGTTGAATAAGGGAGCGGAGTTCTGGAGTGAAGAAAGTGGAGGGGGACCATCAGCACGAACCCCATGTGAATACTGAGGAGGCAACGCCTGAGAAAACGATCGCTCTTGAGGGCGAAACTGAGGATTTGAGGGATCGTGTGGTTTCCCATGAAGCTGAGGGGGGCTGTTACTCGAGTAAAATCCTGGATGTCCTGGATAGCCCGGGTGCCCTGTGGGACTCAGCTGTTGATGATGGGGTGGATACTGCGGGTTGGCGGAAAGAGGTGGAGAGCCAGGACTGTCAGTCGAGGAAGCAGGCCCCTTGTTGGTTGTTCCGATAATAGAGGCCCTGCGGCGTCGATTTGCACCACCATTCCACCAATTTTTCACAGCATTGTCGGAACGGCCGTTTAGATGTCTTGCTATTTCTGCCCATTTTTTGCCGTACTGTGCGACCAACTGTTCAATATATAATCCTTCTTGGTCGGTGATGGGGGTGTGATTTAGAGTAGGTTTGAGGTTTTGATGGTATCTTTCTCGGCACTGCTTTGGAGTTCGCGTAGCGAGCATTTGCGAAATACGGACCCAATTCGTTGGCCCATGATCGTCGATAAGTGAAAGAAGCCTGTTGTCCTCACCAGGAGACCAAGGCCCCCGGCGAGCCGGCGAGGTTGATCCAGTTTCTGACTCCGTTTTGTCAGTTAATATACTGAGAGAGGGACTGGCCTTCTCTTCAGTTCGTGAAGGGATCTGAGGAGGTGGTATAGGATCTGAGGAGGTGAGAAAGAGTCAACCCTCCTCTTCAGGTTTAAAAGAGTCAGAGAAGATGAAATGGGAACTTTCTTTTCCTTCCGAGTTTATAGATGCAGAGGAGGTAATGTCCAAAGGAGTTGTGAATTAGAAAGAAGAGGTGACAAAATGAAGTGAAATAGGGCAGGAGGGAAGAAAAAAAAAAAAAAAAAAAAAGAAAGGGAAAATATAATAATGAAAATTAATACAACAGAGTCTGTTCAAGGTCAAGGTCAACCCCAGCTGTAGAAGCAACCTTCCGTAAATAATTTTGTCTTTCGGTTTGCCCTACACGATGCCTGTCGAACTTCCACTATTATCTCGGCTAGCCCAATAAGTCTAACCACCCAGAGCGAGAAAGCGTCCTGTGAGGTGAAGGATTCAACTAATGCCCCCGTTATTAATAATATCAAGATAAGAACTCAAGGTGGATAATAACGGATAGTATGATTGCCGCAAGATATTTAGGGCAATGACGTTGGTTTCACACAATCAGCTAGCTAGCTAAAGCAAAAGTCGAAACAGTGTAATAATTGCTCTAGTTGTCATCACCATCATCAACGCCACCCGTCAAAATGTCAAGTGCGTTAGTTGCCCTCTTTGAGTTGTTTCAGAATGAAAAGGGCCAAAGAAGCCTTTAGTGTGTTGTAGACCATAAGTTGATCATCGAGACATAGTAATTCCTTCCCTAACTTGCATTCTAATGGGTCAAGCACGAAAATTTGACAAAAACCCTGCCATTTCAACGTGTACAGGGAGTTAGGATTTAGAAATATAAGCTACCGTAGAAGTAGGTAAAGACAAAAAAAAAAAAAAAAAAAAAAAAAAAAAAAAAAAAAAAAAAAAAAAAAAAAAAAGAATCATTTTTGCAGGAAAAGTAGGCAAAGTCAAGCCGTGACCTGCCTATTGTAATGAAAAACATGTGCTCTAGACCTTATCACATATGACTTATAACTAACACAATATATGCCGTTTCCGTTATTTCTGGGCAGTTATATCTACCTTTTGAATTCCTTAATTCACCAATAACGTTAACTAGAACCAACCATTCCCGCACCATACCATGACAGCCAGCACTTCAATTAAGTGTCTTTTGCTGGATATCGAGGGCACCATTTGCCCAATTTCCTACGTCAAGGATGTTCTGTACCCCTATGCTTACCAGGCTGTGCTGGAGCAAGTACCTACTCTGAGGCAGTTCTTTCCCATCTCAGCCTCGAGCTCAGGTGCCAGTGAACAGCAAGAGGTGCTGCTGGGCTACTTGAGAAAGTTCCCGGCTGAGTATACTGATTCTCCTGAGGATCTTATCAAGCACATTGCTTCTTTGATTGACCGAGATATCAAGGATCCTGCACTGAAAGCTCTGCAAGGCCATCTCTGGAAGACTGGATACGATTCAGGAGAAATCAAGGCTCCGCTATTTAAGGATGTTGTTCCTGCAATCAAGAAGTACTCAAAGGGTCTTTCTAACGGAGTCTCTATCTACTCATCTGGATCTGTTCAAGCCCAAATACTGCTCTTTAAGCACGTTCTTTCACCTGAGGGCACTTCTGAAGACATTACGCCTTTTCTCACTTCATACTTTGACACTGTCAATGCTGGAGGCAAGACTTCTGCCAAATCTTACGACGTCATTGCTGCTGAGTTGAAATTGGCACCCGAATCCATCCTGTTCCTTTCTGATAATCCCCTGGAAATTGATGCCGCTGTCGAGGCAGGATTCAAGGCTTACTTGACTGTCAGACCTGGAAATGCCCCAGTTTCAGATGCTACTATTGCTGAAAAGAACTACAAGGTCATTACCACTCTCGACCAAGTCATTTAAATTTTTCACATATTAGAAACACAATTTTGTTTATATAGATTTTTGATCTTCAACAGCTCAGGTCATAGTTACAATCTCCTCTGCAGAAGTAGGATGAATTGCTACGACATTGTCAAAATCAGCCTTGGTCGCTCCCATTTTGATGGCAGCCCCAAAGCCCTGTAAGATTTCAGCAGAGTGATCTCCAACAATATGAAGGCCAACAACCTTCTCTTCCTTGCCGGTGCAGATGAGTTTGTAAACTGTGGGGTCCTTGGGATCCAAAGGGGCATAATAAATTGAAGAGAAAGAGCTGTTATAGATCTTCAAATTACCTTCACCGAACTTCTTCTTGGCTTCTGGTTCACTCAACCCAATTGAACCCACTTCAGGGTGGGCAAACACTACTGATGGGATGTTATTGAAATTAAGCTTGTCATGAGAGAATTTGGGTCCGCCAAAAAGGCGGTTAGATAGTCTGCGGCCAGCGGCAATTGCAACAGGTGTAAGCTCTACCTTTCCAACAATATCTCCGCAAGAGTGGATATTGGACACATTTGTAGTGTGGTATTCGTTTGTAATAACGAGCCCGCGCTCGTCGGTCTTGATGCCAACAGTATCCAGGTTCAACGTCTTGCTTAATGGATGGCGTCCAATACTCCAAATCAAACAATCAACAACCAGCGTTTGATCCGGTCCGTTCTCATCCTCAAAGAAAATCTTCAATTGACCGTTATGAAGCTTTTCAACTTTTGCAAAAGTCTTAGTCTTTTTGTGCAGGTGAACGCCATTCTTGATATAGAAATCAGTGATGGTACTCTGAATGATGGGGTCAAACTTCCTGAGCACAGTTTCGCCTCGAATGAAGAAATGAGTCTCAGATCCCAGGCTATGGAACATGCCAGTGAATTCCACGCCAACGTAGCCAGCGCCCACAATGGCAACTTTTTTCGGCTGATTTTTCAACTCGAAAAACCCGTTTGAGGTGATCCCAAGGTCAGCTCCTGGAATGCCCGAAGGAATCATGGGAGTGCCGCCAGCAGCAATAAGAATGTGATCAGCCGTGTATCTCTTCGTGGAAGCACCTTCAATAGGATCTCGAAGCGCCACTTCAACAGTATGATTATCAATGAATTTGGCCCAGCCAAACACAAAGTCGACGTTTTCATTTGTCATATTCTTTGCGTAGATTCCATTAAGTTTGGCGACATACTCATCTCGCTTCTTCTTGAACGCCATCCAATCAAATGTTTTCGCAGCTGAAGAATCGACATCAAATCCATAGCTCTTAGCTTCTCGGAGTCTTTTTGCCATTTCTGACGCTTCCCACATAATCTTCTTTGGAACACAACCAACGTTTACACAAGTTCCGCCAAGTCGGTTACCTTCAATGACCAGAGCAGTAGCTCCATGCTTGGCCGCGCGCCGCGCAGACGCCACGCCCGCACTACCACCTCCAATACAAAGGTAATTGTAGTGAGAGTGTTTTGGTGTAATTGGAGCCATAGAGGTGAGTTGGTTCTGCAAGTAATCTAGTCGATTAGAAGCGAGGGTAGGTTTTTTGTGTATTGATATTGTGAAAAGTGCTCAGAGCTGGACTTTAAAAAAATCCCATCTATGAGCTTTAAATCTAGGCGCAACAGTTGCCTTTTAATTGAGATTCAGATAGCAATCAACACAGTACATCTCAAAGCTAAAGTGGCTGGTACCTTAGGTTTAGATGCTAATTTGTAAGGCAGATCTAGCTATATAGCACAACGTAACATCAAAAGATGAGTACAAATTTTGAATATTCCAGCTAGTTTGCTTGTTTACAAGCTATATATCGATCCATATCCTGAGATCAAGTGATGGAAATCCTGTTGAATTGAATTTTCAGAGTAGTGACAGGAGATGGATGGCCCAATATGACTGCTGCATAACTTGGCAACAAACCAAGTTCCCGGAAATAATGATAATCAAAAGACCTTGTAAAAATTTCCATCAATTACAATGCCGCATCTCAATTCAAATGCAACATTACCATCAGGAGCTTGACCACTTAGTTTGAATCTTACTATTAATTCATGATTGCTTCAAGTTTCACAGATCTATCTCAATTCATCAGAGTTGACAACTCAACCTCGTATTACATAAGCTTAAAGTTCCGGCCCTTTTCGAGCTCAGTGAATTCTCGACTTATGACACTCTCACTTCACTCTAATTAACATGTCGACGCAAGCCGTGCTCGACAACGTTAATTTTAACGTCAAACGATTAGAAGCTAAGCATGAAGTCAATACTGAATTTTGCGAGAGACTGAACCGGCTAATACCGGCCATTAAAGACCACCCGACCAAGTACCTGGGCGATGTTGATCTGTGCATTGAAACAGCCAAGGGTGAGTCGACGAAAGAGCGGCCGTTGCTTAGTTCAGTTGCGCCGCTGTTTAGTGATATGATTGAGAGCGTGGTGGTGCAGACCATGACGGAGGCAGTCGATATGGGAGATCCTGAGGCTGAGGCTGAGCACTTTGTGAAGAAGCTGGAGGAGCAGTTGAAAAAGGTCGACGAAGTGATTGAATCAGATAATTTGGAGTATGAAGCACTGATAGCTGCAAAAACAAGGTTAGAGAGTGCAGCTGAAGCAACGGCCGAGACGGAAAAGATGGATCATCTAGCAGATCAAACGGGGAAACCAGCTTCAATAGAAGCTATGGAATCATGCGATCAGGCAATAACAGAATCCAGCAAAGAGGATCAAGATGATTCTGAAACAGTTCACTTATTGCCAGCCACTAAGAAATTTTGCGAGATCAAAGTTGGAGATTACTCTTTAGCGCAAGCATTTTTAACTGCACATCCTGACATCTTGACCGACGATCAAAAAGACGCTTTGATGATGAGAGCTTTTGAGCAAGAGCTAGCTGAAAACAGCAAGGAAGTTGAAATCTTAGTTCATCATGCCCTCTTGCTCCAATACTGTATCTTATTGGGCCCCTCACAGTGGCCCATATTCTTTCACCGTATTGAGGACGTTTCTCATCCAGCTCACAAGGCCTTCGTGAGTGAGGTGGATATGACCATTGAGCATATACGCAAGCGGTGTAAGGTACTGAACCAGCCGACTAGTGCAGACAAGGCAAATACGTAAGAGATTGAGCTTGACCGTTGATATTGTGGGAAATACAAGGTCATTGGTATTTTTGATACATTTGTATCAAATTCTTAATCTTGACCGTTGAACCTGTTTGGGGTTCCAGCGAATTGCAGCGAGGTTTGATTCAGGGGTGTGAGATCATAGCCTCTGATCAGTCTGACGTCTGCTTATATATGGCTGGCTGCAAGGGACCGTGAGGTTTGGATAGCGATAAATAACTGTAGCTATCTTAATGACTGTTAATTGGCAGTTGGAGATCGCCAATTAGGCCTTATTAAACGAGCATTGATACTGTTATGCTCTTGTGCATGCATGTCCATGATAGAAATTCAGCCGTTTTTCTATGTTTTGTTAATCTAGCGGATTTGAATGTATAGTTGAAAATCTCACATCAGCTGAACATTTTGCAGGAATTATAATGAAGGTTTTGGTGCTGATCTTTTGCGTCAGTGTGGTGCGTATACGTAATATATAGACAGCCCCATGAATTCACTCCAACCGCTCTGTCATTTATAAATGGCTAAATGTCTCTACTTTACTGAATTGATCACTATTCTTTTTGCACTACAATTTGGTAAAACCATGAAATCATTCAGGCGAAAAAGAACTTTTGAAGGTGATGATGCACCGATTGAAGCGACAGATGACAGTCTCAGCAATGAGGAAACAATCTCTCCATTACCCATGCCAGCATACATTGAAGCAGACCTCATCATAGCCCTCGCAGGCCAACATTTTACACCAATCACCATTGACCGCAAGACCCTCAAGCCCCGCAAACCGCTTGACCCGCCGCCGCCTCAATTCAGCGAAGTTTTGCACACCGAGTTCTCAACCAACCCGTTTCTGCCCAACTTTCCCGAGCCCTTTGACCCTATAGCCCTGTACACGAAAACGGACGAGGCCTGGCGCGGGCTCACGCCACTATACCCCGTTGTCCTGGAAGCGCGGCAGGTACCTGAGGCGGCCTGGGTTCGGTTCTTGGAAGACGTGCTGCTGGTGTGCCAGCTGCCGTGGAACCTCAAAAAAGCGAGCTCGTACCTGCCGTTACTGGTGTCCGGGGGCTACCAGATGCACCGGTACCTGATGAAGAGCGACGGGCGGGCGCGGTTCAAACAGGTGAAGGACCTGGTCGACGTGTGGAACAAAAAGTACTTTTCAGCGCGGCACGTTGAGATCTTGTTCCAGGGACCGGACGATATAAGGGAGATCAGACAGCGGCAGGAGGAGTCGTTCAGCTACAAAAAACGGAGTGGTTGGGACATGTTCAAGAAGGACTACACTCAGCTGCGGCCAGAAGACAGGGCCAGGATAGTGATCATGTCGATATAACCAGTCTGGCTTGGTATTGGCTTTTTTGCATGCTTGCATACTTGCATGTTGAAATTAGCGAACCGGCAGAGGAGGAGCACATATCGTACATGTTAAATTCCAGTGTTGAGAAACCGCCAAGAGGGAGAACGGCCTTGGTGGAGGACATTCTAGGAAAGCGCAGGTTGTTTAGCTGGTTTTGTTTCAAATATCTAGATCATTTTCAGGAGGTTTGCGCTGGAATCGTTGCTCTTTTGATGGCCACGTATAGATATCGAGATCTGGACAGTCTTCTGGTACTTTCTAGATCATTTTAACTCGATCCCTGATGTTCTTTATATACCATTCTATAGTATGATAAGAGACTATATTAACGGTTGGACACAATCTTTTTCCAACTTTATTTTTCATCCCCTATAGATATCAATCAAAAAAATAATAACGGCCAATCTACACCACAAGACCCCATATAAAAAAAAAACTCTACTAATCAGTGACCTAACCCATATTTCAAAGGGACTTTTATTTTTTTTTTCCAATGCCAGCAAACTCTTGTTTCTTTTTACTTTCGACTTCATACTTCCTTTCCTCTTTTTATTCTTATTTCTTTGAAAATCACAAAAGGATACAGTTTTAATATCACATAATGCCTACTTCTGCTACTTCTTTTTCAACCGGCTTGATTGTTGGAGGTATGTCTATGCTTTGATTTCAGCAAACCACCACCACCCACACACACTTGACGCGTACGTACTCCATACTAAACATATAGCTGTTTCCTTCTCCCTCGGAGTTTGCTACTCCAACTGGGCCTACGACTACTTCACCCTGTGGACAAGGTCAGACGAGGCCGCCTTTGCGCAGTCCTTGGCGCACTACCAGAAATGGTACAACATGCCCATGTTTTTCCATCATGTGCACCACTTCTGCGCGCTTCTGGGGCTGGTGGGCCTGTTTCTCAAGCTGTACAAGCCCAGCGAGGCCAACAAGCTGTTTGACGGAGGCTCGCTCTTCCTCTACATGGTCGGAATCGTGATTTACCTGACCAACTTGCGCAGGGGAGGCGCCTCCGCTGACGCCCGCGAGTGGGGCGAGGTCGATGAGCAGACGGGAATCAACATCATTGCGGCGTCCCAGGTCCTCGTTGTGCTCACGTTCTTGGGCGTGATCGGTTTGCAGGTCGGCCAGTACTGGGCTGAGGTCGAGGATGCAAAGGTTCTGAAACACGCCTTGGAAGAGGAGGAGAGAGAGAACAACGCGGCCGCTGCTGCTGCTGCCGCCGCCTCCGACGCTGCAGAGGAGGATGACTCTGCCGCAGATGCCAAGAAGGCCAACGGCGTGTCCACGGCCACTCCATCCAAGAGCAAGGCCAAGAAGGTTTCCAAAAAGTCAAAATAAATGTTAGTAACGATTCATAGGGACAGGACGTAATATTAATTGAAAGATAATACATGATAGACGATATGTTGGTTGAAGTTCTGCTGTGTGCTAGGTGATGAAATGAAAATATACAAGGGTACAAGTAGGTTATCTGAGCCACCCACCAAAGCCGTTAGAAGCCGCTGGCTCTGAATCCAGCGTCATGGCATTAAAACTAGCGTAGACTCTGGGATCAAGCTTTTCGGGCTCTTGCTCTGTCTCTTTCTCAGGCTCAGGTGGTGGGAGAGAAACATTAGATGGTTTCTTGTTGGCATGCAAGGGGTCATCATCTTCATCATGCTCATGATCGCCATGAGTAGTATATAGAGTAGACGTAGTTCCCAGTGGCTCGATGTGAGTTTTTGGAAATGATGGAATGGCTGGTTTGACCACCCCAGAGCTCTGTGAACCCAATTCATAGGGGTCGTCATCCATTGTAGAAAGGCTGCTAGACAAGTCAAGGGGATCAATCGTCGCCGGTGTTGCCCCAGCTTGGGATGCAAGGGAAGCAACATGAGAAGCGGACGCAGGCGCGCCGGTGCCTGCCAAGGAGTTTGGGTGCGGAGAATCGCCGGCTGAGGAAGGGGTTGGTGGTTGAGGTGTAGTTGGACTTGCAATAGGCGAATCAAAATGCCTGCGCTCGGTTCTATTCATTTCCTTTTCACTGCGGCCGTATAGCTCTGGCCACCACTTCAAGTTTTGAACATCTGGAAGCAGGAATCGGCCCTCGGCTGCGTCCAGATTGGCTTCGCGTTCTTTATTGTAACTGGACCCTTCCCCGACCACAAACTCAGCGCGGCGAGCCAAAAAGTAGTCCCACACGCTTCTAGTGCGACCAGCAACATTGGCATCTTTGCGCTCCTTTTCGTTGTTAAACAGAAATGTACCGTACTGGCAGCTGTAAGTGTGGTACAAAAGCCGCCTCAAAAACCGTTCATTGTACTCGAACCGGTCAGGGAACTGTCGAATGATTTGGTAGACGCAATCAAGAAACTGATGGAACACCGGCGATGTATACTTGATATGCGACTTGTTGACTAGTCTGTTGCTGACATTGTTGAACACATCAGACACTCCCTGGTTGGAATCACTACCTCCTCGCTGGACAAATTGCTTTTCGCTATTGAGATGCCCAGATCGCTCTGCAAACCGGTGTCCAAACGACAGCCACTCTTTCTCGACCAAAATAATGAAACCATCCAACGTACGAAAGTATGGGTCCAAGATAATCTGGGCTAAACTTGAAATTTGGGCGGTTCGGTCCCACCCATCCGAGCAATGAACCAAGACATGCGCAAAGTTGTAGTGCACCTGTTGTGCCACCAAGATGGCTCCTTCCATAATGATTGACAAGTATCGCAGCCAGTTAGATCGGTACAACAGTTCTTTGTTGGGAGCCAGCGACGAGATGTCGCCATCGCGCAGCGCTTCGTTGACCTTGTTTAATGATTCACGCATGACATGAATGTTATCAATCCCCAGATAAACTTTGCGCGCGCCCTTGTAATTCTCCATATTCTCTGTGCCGGCTCCCAGCGCGGTCTGTGCCATGGCGTTCGTTGTAGGTCTAGCATCAACAATCAAGTTGTCCTGGGCCGAAGCCCCAATGGCACCTGGTGTTTGTGTCGACGAGAAAATGGCCGAAATCATCTTTTCATCCTGGGCTGACCGGTTTTGCTTGAGGCCCACCATGGGTTGAGCGCAGCGCGTGATAGTGCAACCGTTGAATTCATGAAAATAGCTGAGTGCAGGGATGCGCAGCTTAGATCTATACTTGGAGCCGTAGTTGAGCACGGTATCTGAAATCTGAGATGGAATCACCAAGACTGCAGGGTATGTCGGCGAAAAGGAGTAGTCCTCGTTTATATCAGTGACCCGCCAGCTCTTGGACGCTGTAAACGTGCCCATTCTTTCAAACTCTTTGCGCGGGTCATAGATTGTCCACCCATTCGATTGTTTCTTCTCCAAAGACCCCGGCTTGTACATGAAAGCATACAGCCTAGAGATGTCAGGGAGGCAAGTCAGTTTCAAAATGCTGTCAAACACATCTTTGCAGTTTTGGTCTGACACAAAGTTCAGCGCCAGGAATGTAAAGTCTTTGCATCGAATGCGCAGTGTGCTATTGGCGATAGTGGTAGCTGCTGCGCTAAAGTGCCGGCGTTCCACATGGGCAATCATGGGATAACAGATCCATATCTCACGCCGTGACTCCGTCTCGCGGAAGATGAAGTGATGGGTTGTGAGATGAAGTGTGCCTATTGTAGAGACACCTAGTCTAATACAAGTGACATCTGGAACCTATCAGAAAGTAGAATTAGTACTGTATACGGTTTGAATTGAGCTGAAAAAGACGTACTCGAGCAATTTTTATAACGTCCATAGTATTTGGTGGGTGTGAGAGTAGTTGGGAGGGTGCGGGAATATCTTTGAAAAGACAATCTCGATGCTTGGTGCACTGAGCCATGCGGTGCGTAAAGTTTGTGCACGTAAACATTGCAAAGCCTCATTAATCAAACAAAACAAGCAAAGAGAAATTAATTCAATTGGATCCTTTAAAGCTGATATTTCAATATTTTGAAGAGTTGGAGTTATAGCAGCAGTGTTAGCTTGCCAGTAAGCAAAAGTGACACACTTTCTTTGTGTGCCTTTTACCAGCAAGACCAGTTCAGATTGGTCTCGATGATGAATAGAATAGAATACAATATTTGGCATTTGTAAAATGTTTCATTACTATTATGTACAGACAACGTTACCAACCTGTTGGCTTTCTCTACCACTGGTATTGTGAAGATCCGCGGTAAACATGAATGGGAGCGTTGTGGTGCTGTTGCCAGACCTTTCTCTTTTGAACCTTCTCCTTCTTTTCCTGCTGGGCCCGTTCGCGGGATTCCTTGGTCTTCAGAATGACGCGGACATGAACGTACTTGTGCTCAATGATACCCATGCGTCCACGTCCCTTGAAATGCACACGCTTCTGAATGTAGGGCTCCTTGCCAACCCAGATCTGGCTAATGTAAAGATCCTCAGGGTTCAGCTCGAGCCGCTTGGCCTCCTCCATACCACGCAGAAGCATGTCTTCGACGTCGCGAGATATCTTCTTGGGGCTGAAATGGCACTGCGTGATGGCCTGCTTCAGGTCCATGTTGCGCAGCAGACGAGTGAATACAGTTCCCTTCTTGGGTGTGCTCTTGATTCGGTATGAGCGCAGATAAACTGAGGGCTCGAGGAGCTCCATCTCCTGCTTTGTCAAGCTCAAAATGTATCGCTTTCCATCGAGCTCAATGACCTTGTCCTTGCTGTATCCTCCTTCTGAAGACATGGCCTTGTCGTACAATCGCTGTTTCAGGTCAGATAGTAAAATTTGAGGTGCTCGCTTGGGCGTAGGGTAGTTATGTGCGAGAACTTCAGTATCCTTTGAAAAGTCGACCTTGGTGTAGTTTTGAGTAGTTAGTTCACCCTCTTCTACCGGACTCTCGTCTGGCGCAGTAGAGTCGACCAATGTATCAAGCCGGCTTTGACCAGTCTTTTGTGTGAGACCTCCAAAGATGGAACCGCTGGTGGGCTCATCTTTTCTCAAGAATGTCGAGCTATGAATGAATCGTTGTGGAACGCTGGAAGCGAATGGTCGTGAGCCTGAAAAGTTAGTTGGATGCTAATTGGACGACAACATCAGAACTAAGCCAGCCCATTGAGAGAGAGCCTGCTACTATTACATACCACTTGCCAGCAGTCTAATATTAGACTGGATGCATCGAGAGAACATTTTGGTGAAGGTTCCAAACCTGGTTTCCAACAGAGCCGACAGAGAAAGCAGCAACTAAACTTATCGTCGCTTTGATTTGGTGGTTTGGTTGATCTTGTGAAGGTTTTTTTTTTTTTCCCTTCACTCAGAGTGCTTGGGGAAAAGTGTCAGGGCAAGGGGATGAGAGCCTTTTATCCTTAACCCTGATTTGCCCTAAACTGTTGTTCTACATATCTAGAACTGTTCCAAAAAATTAAAATTTCTAGATCTACAATTTTTGGAACGAAGGTTGCGGGCCGAATGTTTATGACAGTATTAGGACACGCGCATATATATATATGATGTCAACCATAGATGCGTGTGTGTGTGTGTACATTGCGTAATGAAAAAATGTGACGATTTGGCGTTCTTTTTTTGGTTCAGAGCGCGCTATCTCTATAGTAGCTATAGTGGTGTTGAAACGGGCTGATAATATTATTTATATATAGGATATGTATGATGCTTTTTTTTTTTTGTAAGGTACAAATGATTTGACTGGTACGTGATTAAAGGGGAGGAGGAGGGAGGGGGGGATGATTAAAGGACTGGTGATAGGTCTCTATATAGGCCTAGGCAGATTGCACAGGATTAATTTATACCTACTCAAAAGTATTTTTGCACCTTCAGTATTTTGTTGACAACATTTGAGATTAGCCATGGCCACAGCTGCTGTAGGATATGGTTTAAATATAGACATATATAGTATGACCTCATGAGTCGTCTTATTATCTGTGACAGCCGCCCTGAATAATTATCGTCCACCTTTCTATAGAGGCTCAACACCCTAATCAACTCTAAGAATAGACGAATTTATAAGTCAAGTTTACAAACTATCATATATATAATCCAAACTTCTCCTGAGAATTTTTTATTTTTTTTTTTGAGATAACTAGCAGCAGCCTTCTTCTCGTTATCTGGTCAAGGCGGACCGATTTTATAAAACTTGGCTGCTGTATTTCGCTCTAGAGCCCTATATTGCCTACTAAAGCTGCAGATAAAACATTCTGTTGTCATTTCTCTCGCCCTGGAAACCCAGTTTTGTTCCTCTTTTGCCATAAAAATCTTATTATCATAATCCAACCTATTTAAATACTTACTCCCTTCGGACCCCTTCTCTTCTTCCTTTCTCTCTCTTCACTTTCCTCTTTAACCATTATTTTTCTAGTCAAATCATACTAGAAATTTCACAGCACGCAGCATGGATGATCCGGTGTTTATGAGCAAGCTCACTCAGGCTGTGCAAGACAGCAAGGAAATGGACTGGTTAAACACCACCTTTGCTTATCAATCTGATGTTCAACTCAATGAAACGCCCATCATAAACTTCCGCAATTACCGATACAAAATCGTGGAGATTTTCAACATGACCTACAAACAGGAGAAATCCATTCTCGACGCAGAAATCGCTACGCCTGACCTCATTGTCGTGCTCGGAACCTACGCGGAGTACAAGCTCTCAGAGCGCTTGGTAGAACTCAATGACCACATTGATAAATGCGAGCACTCCTGGAACAAGATCCTAGCTTTGGCCAAGAACGACGTTCGTCTGCTGGTCAGCATGGCTTTTGCCGTGATGCATTTGTTCGCTGGCGATACGGTGGCATTGAGTGACAACGAGATCGTTTACTGTTACATTTTGGCAGCTGCAGTAATTGCTACAATTGACAAACCCTGCCGTGCCAAGTTGGATCGCGACATTCAAAAGAGAGGACTCAAGCGCCCACAGCCTTCTATTTCTGAACGCCCCCAATCAACATTCGCCAACATGGGAAACAAGATCCCCAAGGAGTCCAGCAGGTCTGAATCAAGTTACATCCAAACTTTCAATGATATTCTAAGCAACTCCCATCCACGTCCCGCTGACGAGAATAGAAAGGTTCAGCCTTCTCAAGTCGAAATTTTCATTGCTGCAGCTCGACGTTTGTCAGTTAGGAAAGCGTGCTTGCAGTCACTTTCACAAGTTAACAAAGAACTTCCTCAGGTGGGACGTTTGCTCCATTTGGGAAGGTCTGAAGACGTTGAGCCCAACCAATTGTCCCACTACATTGGCAAGGAGCAATGCGCACTGCCTGCCAGCAATCTTGGTGAGCATCGATACAAGAAGCCCGACACCCGCAGTGTCTACAAAAAGTCCCGGTGGTAGTAGCAGCAGCTCTACCTGATGATTGCATATTTATTACGAGTATTTTTTAAAAATTTTGCATAGTTCTATTGTTTCATACCTTCTGTCGTTTTTTTTTTATTCATACATTCTTTTCATATTTTGTTATACTATCTACTGCAAGGACTCAGCCTCTGGGCCGGGTGTAAAAACCACCGTGAAACGTAGTTTTTTGACTTTAGAGTTGTTACAAGACATCATTGGAATGCTGACTAGGTTCATCTTCATCAGCTTTGTTCACTTTCTCTTATAATATATTTCTCCTTGTAGTTTTTCTCAAACAATGTATAAGAACTTTGAAAAAAAAAAATTGAAATAATATATATGATAGTCAGCTAGCATCAACTATAAACCAGTGGATACAGTAGTAGACGCAAATCGTTTTAGACGCGCTATCCAATATGCCAATATCAATCCAATCCACTGTATCAACATTGGATCAGAACATAACCTCGCAGAAGTGAAACAATAGTGAAAAAGGTTTGACTTAAAATTTGTTTGCAAACTTGGCACTAGTGGCAGAAGAGGCAGTGAAATAAAAATTTCATACCAATTCAGTCCATGATGCAATTGGACCGTCCACTCAAGGCTATCACAGTGACTTGTCTCATCATCCCATTGAAACCATCGAAGTAGTGTACGATTGATAACGAGAAAGCTTAGAGAATGAAAAGGTTCGGTGAACACGTTAACTATAGAGAGTCTCGTACGTTCTCATTGCTAGACTATGGTCATAAAACTTTCACAAAACTCTATATATCCGCCAAATCAATGCATGTGCCATAGGAAACAGCTGCATCTTAATTCATTCACAAGCTTAGAGTCAACCTACATGACTAGTTCTAAATTCTATTTTAAAAATATGTGATCACTCAAAAGGTCCATGGATCAAAGAGTTGTAGTCACTTCTTTACAAGCTTAGAAGTGACCTTGATGAATAGATCAAAGTGAATTCTCCAACACTTACAAGGAGGGTCGATAGTGAGATGAAAAGCAGGAAACCAATCATGTACTCTTCCTCTTCTATCTACGGCTCAGTATGATTAAATATTTGTACTTTGTCACTTCCAGGCTTGTATCTTTGCAATGGGTAGTCATATACCTGGTAAGACCCCCGTGTGAACCAGGGGCTGCCCGTGAATCATTGAAACCAGTTTGCTTCAATTAATGCTATATAGGAAATATTGACACTTGGACTGCTTTAAAGATAGAGAGTATTTCAAAGGTTTTTCAATATCAGTGGTTGTAGCATCATTCTTTCAAGAAATATCGTAAAGCCACCCTCAGGGGAAGGTCTCAGCTAAACCTAAAAAATTTTGAAACCCTTCCGCTGATTATTTTGAACAAAAGTCTATCTACGCGGATTTTTCTGAGAAGTCCTACCAGTTCCTCATGTACAGCCCCGTGAGGTCTAGAGCAGTAAAGCACACTATTGAATTTGAAAATTGGACCTATGTGGAATTCAAGAGCCCTTGAACCCATCAATGTTGATCCCTCTTTGTATGGTGATCAAGGCTTAGTACAAGCCAAGGAATCAAGATCCGAGTGCGCTTGGTACTTTTAAAAATGTAAAACTGTTGCAAAACTTGTTTTCATTAAAGTCGAATTTATGAATTGTTCATTTAAATTCAAGTCCGATTCTTTTGATGCCACTCTACCACTTGACCCTGTGTGGCCCATTGCTTCTCATTTTGTGTTCAAAGCCCAGCCGAAATTGAAAGTTCAACGGTTTTATCCCAATTCGTTCGCTGACTATTCTCCTTTTTTTTTTCTTACCACAAATTTAGCTTCAACAATTTCCTACAACCTTATAAAATGGAGGAGTCGTCAAGATTATCAAAGAATTCATCTCAGAAGAAATCTATTCCTTTGAAGAATTCAAGTTCCAGCCTTAGATCAACCTCCATGAAACCTCTATACACATACTCCGCAGAAATGCTGTCTCCTGCTGCTATATATGCCAATAGACGCAAATATGGCATCTACGAGACACCTGGACACCCCACTGTAGGAGTTTCTGCAAAAGCATCTGGTAGGTAGTGATTTAAGAATTGTGGTGCATCCTTGGTAACAATCTAGACGCTGCTGCTCTGTTAGCCAGCTCTTCAGATCTATCCCTGAAGCAATGGCAACATGAGACCTCTAGCGAAGGCCTGAAAGCTGCGACTCTGGCCGCATCTTCTCATGTTCCTCCTAACAACAGCTCCAAATCTAACACATCAAATTCATCAAAATCCAATGAGCCCAAGTCTGTTGACGAAACTCGCCCCCTGCCAGAAAAGCCTTCAGCTGCTTCGTTGGCTGCTATACGTGCGGCTAAAGTTTCAGCTCGAGACACAGCAGCAAAGGCTCTACCTGAAGCTTACGTATGGGCAGATAGGACTTTTTCTATAAAGTCGAAAGCTTCAAGGGAAAGCATCCCTTTACCTAGAGCCAAGGCTGACACTCCGATTTATATTGAGGCCATCCCGACCATGCGAGCTACAAAGCCAGTTACTCCAGCACCAGTCCAACTAGCCACCAGTATGGAACAGCCCAACTACTTGGACAATATTGCTGTTGTCGAAAAAATTTCTCGTCATAATGTGGATAAACGGATTTCCCTTCAAAATCGCCCCCCAGAAGCTAGCATCAAATCCAAAAATAGAACTGCAGCTAAAGGATCGAGTCCCTCTCATATTTTAACTAATCATGATTCCAATGAGAACAGACTACTTACGAAGCGAGACTCGTTTTTGGCTTCAAGTCAGACCCATGAAGCTATTGTGACACTGGCCCGTGCCCGTGCGAGCCAAACGATATTAGAGTTGAACGAGGAAGTTTATTATCGAAATCCAACCCTGAACCATGAAATCTACTCAGCCGCACACGCCATTGCAGCAGAAAAAGGAAAAGAACGACTCGCAAATTACGGCAAAGTTGACATTGGAGGAGGTGTTTTCATGACACAGAGCAGTATTGACGCTATTGCCGAAAGTCATGTAAGACCAGTATTGAACGAGATTTCAGAGAAGGCGCAAGCTCAAAGACTTGCAGATCAAGCACGAAAAGAAATTGCAGATAATATCAAACGAAAGCTTGCGAGAAATAAACGATTTAAACGGGATAAATCTTCGACAAATTACGAATTGCAGAAAGGAAAGAGTATTTCTGACACCGAATCCAACAAAGAGTACGAGGCATCATTACTTAGCGACCAGAGCTCTTTTGATTCAAGGCGAGCTGCCAGAGCATCTGTCGCAGCAGAATCCAGGTATAGTAAGGCAGATTCCCTAGCTGAACTTACAAAACATGACTTGACTGGACCTTTGAAGCAGCACTCAGAACATCGAAATGCAAGAAATAAAACTATTGAAACAGTTTTAGAAAGTGAATATCATGGCAATCACGATAGACCTACTCTTCTTTCAGAACGACGAGTTTCAAGAAGTAGCTTTCAATCAAGTATACCTGAAGACAGACCTATCAGTTACAGATCTAGCTTTGAAACCATTTCTGACATTCAAAGCATTCCAAGAAGTACTTACTCGAACGTTTCAGCCCCCTCTCACTACGGATATATCAGCAAATCAGTCACGTCTGAAACCTCTCAAGCCATTAAGGCAGTCCCAGCCTTGGCGCGTCATTCCATGTCCGATACCATCTCTCGGCAAGAGTCGTATTCACTGTCTCCAAACACTCCCATAAAGTTTAGAGAAAACTTCGGAGACATGAAATCCGACAATTCCGTCTACACTGGGCCGTCAAGCAGTTATGATTTCTCGGAGATTTCATCCCAAAAAAGAGGCTGGTTTCGCAAAGTTAAATCTAAGCTGTCATTTTCTAAGCATAACGCACCAGTCACTAACTCGAATCTTCCGTCAGTGACTACCAAGGCCAACTCAGGGTTCAGCCCTTAGTAATATATGGTCATGAAGGTGAATTTTGAATTTCTTTCAAGCTATAGTCCAAAATTGCTAAAAAAAAACAGATTTTGTTGACTAACTATGCTTCTTCAGCTTGAAAAGAACCAGGACCCTGATATGTGATGGTTGAGACAAAGTCTCTTGGATATGCTTTTCATGGACTTTCTGTTTCTTTTGCATCGGTTCTTATTTATGGCGTTACTCGGACGGATTCTAATGTTCTAATTGTTTACTTTTAATACAAACCCATCTAATTGATCTATCTATACCATTAACTGCCTTGGTTAAGTCGTCTCCTTAAATTTGTGGTCAAGCCGTCTTAGATACATATATCTCTAAAAACTCTATCATGGATTACGTATGCCCTGAGCTCATGATAAAATAATTCTGTGTTGTAAAGAATTAAATTTCATTCCAAAGTGATGTAGTAGGCCTTACCCACATCCGAAAATTCAAAAACTAGGATAGTTTAGCAGTCATAATACATCCGCAGTAAATTGAGGCTATCGGTCCCCACGCCTGACATTTATGAATACCGAGGCTGGAGTATAAAATACTGTCTCTGTGAGTTAATCATGTCGCAGTCTAGCAATCCAGACGGCAACGCGGCCAAAAGGCGTGCCGAGTTCGTTGCCGAAGACAGTGAAGACCTAAGCCGATCAAAGACGCTGAGGAGGGACAACGCGGGTGTATCGGCGAACTCAAGTATAGTTCCACAAGGATCTGTGCCGCTTGATAACTCTTGGATACTGTATCCCACAGTATCGTCAGGTATCAACGCATCTGCTTTAGGTTCATTCCCAAGCACCCGGATACCAACTGCACCAATGGCGCCGATGAGGAGTAGTCAAGTTTTACTTCCACCGCCGCAGGACTATGTGAGTTAAGAGTTGTTCTTCTTGGCAACCTGGAAATACTAACTGGCTAGAATACAATTAATTCAGTGCTGGACCAGCCGACAGATTCAAATTATGGCAGTAGCAACGTAAGCAGCAGCCGGAGTAGCAAGATTAGGAATCGGATACGCGTGGCGAAAGCTTGCGACCGCTGCAAGCAGAAAAAGACAAAGTGCGACGGATTATATCCATGCAAAGCCTGTACGAAGCACCGGATACCTTGTATCTATAACCCCTCGTCACTTAGCAATGTGTCTTCCAGCGAGCAGGCAGACTCTGCGACTGAACCTGAGGGTTCGTCTAACAAGCTTACTTTAGAGCCTACAATGCAAGACTTGGACTTGGCAAGGAATTTTAAACCAGATTTGTCGAATCGGCCGGGGCTTGTCAGTAGGTTGCGAGACCGTGTTACAGTCCTTGAGAATGACATTGCAAGATTGCATGAACATCTCCGAGCCGGAGATGATTCCAAATATGCTGAGTCTCAAGAATCCAGGACATCGGAAGAAAATCAAACTGAACTTTCTTTATCTGATCTTACCGCTCAGGATGACCTCTCAATTTCCTTCACATCACGGCAGCGCCAAAAGCGGGCCCAAGGCGGCAAACAGTCTCTTACCGATGATAACCACCCTCTGCAGCATATCACAGCGTCCCAATTCCAAATCGGAAATGGTAAAATACACAAATTCAAAGTGCGGTATTCCAGGAAATTTGGTAACTGCCTGCCCTTTAGATTGGGGCTGGCTTTATACGAAGGCTTGCCTGAGGAGTGGAAGAAAGAGGTGCAAGTGCCTCGTATACAGTGCTATGGCTGGAACATGTCGGGCGGCCATTACATCAAGTCACGGCGCTTTCCGGCTCTGGAAGAGCTGGTCTCTGATACTGTGGGCCGGTCGCTGGTTGATTATTTTTTCGACAACATTAATCCATTATATGCTATTCTCCATCGGCCCATGTTTATGAAGCAGTATGACGCGTACCAGAAAAGTCCAGTTGAAAAAAGAAGCAGGCTTTTTGCAGCTATATTTCACATTATTTGCGCGCTTTCTATTCGGTACTGCGAGGTGTGCGAGAACCAAAACTTTGATGATGGCTTAGAAGAGCGGCTATTCGACGACGCCTACGACACGTTAGACGCCTTTGCTTTTGAGTGGGAAAGTTTTGAGATCATTCAGGGTCTGCTAATTATGTGCTTGTACCTACGAGCTTGCCATCGGCAATCCTCAACTTGGGGTGTACTAGGAACTGCTATTCGCATGGCCACGGGTATGGGAATCATGCACAAGTTCCCAGTAAACGTTTTCTATAGGAACTATGACATTCTCAAACGCGAGCGCGTCTTTTGGGCGTGCTTTGTGCTCGACCGCATGTTTTGCATAGAGTGCGGCCGTCATTTTTCGTTTCGCGAGGACCAAATCTCAGTGCCAATTCCCCAAAGGTTTGTGGCCGACGGTTGGCAAACGCCAATTTCTCACTCGCTGGTTCAGCTGTGCTTGTGCCTGGGTGATTTGGTGTACGACCGGGATCTGGATCTGAATACTGACGACTTGAAATCTATGAAATCGAGGATATCCAAGTGGAATGTGTCACAAAAAGAGTTTGATCTGAATTCCGATATTGATTTGTCTCCGTCTGAGCTGCCTCCTGCATTGGTCGGCCATTTTAGACTGTGCTACTACAATTCCTTGTTTTTCATTCACATGCGCTCAGTGTTTGGATTGGTAGGAATACAATGGGATACTCCTCATACAGATCGAGGACTTCTAGTTGACTGTGTCAAAGGAGTGAGAAACGTTTGCATGACACTTTCAAGTTTAGGCAAGCTCAAGACCCCATGGTGGCTAACGCTTTCAAACTTATTCTACGCTGGGTGTGTGGCACTTTTGCTTATGCATAAGCAAATATGTATGGCGGAAATGGGGAAAGCGCTATCCGATATCATTGGGCTGATTACAGAGATCACTAATGACGGGCGCTTCATAATGGCCAAGGAGTGTTTATGGTCTCTGAAAACCCTCAATCATATGGTTTACATGAGGCTTAGTCAATCACAGGAAATCTTACCTAGAGCTGGAATGGATCATGGCTCTGGTAATGTCAATAAAGGCAATTTTTCAAACATGGGAACGTTGGATAAGCAAGGCAATGAAATCTTGGAAGAGGAAAATGTGGTCAATCGAAAAGCACCACCTGCTATTCCTGCAGAGCCTCTTTTTCTGCCGGTTTACGATACAAACAGCATTGACCCGACGATCCCGGTTCAGCCTTCATCAGATCAAGGCGCAAACAGCGCAGTCATGAGTTTGAAATGGTTTGAAAACTGGGACTGGGATTGGTCATTGGGCCAAGCAATGATGGAGTCGCTGACAGCTGAATTGAGCGGCAATAATGTAAGTGCTAATATTGCAGAGCACTCAGACGCATCTAATCGTGTATAAACACATATATATGTATATTCAGGCATGGTTTCAAAAAAAAAAGGTTATCTAGGTAATTACACAAAGCCATCCGAGACCTGTGTAGAAAAGGCCGAGAGGGAAGGTTGCCAGGAGTACTCGCGACGATTGCACACCAGAGTCTTGGAGGCCCTTTGTTGCCGAGTAAATTGCCCAAACTACCATGATGAAATCAAAAATAAACCGCACCAACAGCAGTTTCACAAACGAAGAAAGCAGCGCGGCCAGCACCAACGGGAACAGGCAGTAGCCAGTCACACACAGTGCATGAAACAGTGACACCGTACCACCCAGCAGCTTAATGTTGATTGACACAACGGCCTGGCCCATCCAGATAAGCACAAAGACCCCCGAAAACACAAACGACGCCTGGTGGTTAGGCGCCATCATCGACATGGCCAGCGCAATCGTAAGACAGAACACAAGCGGGCCCCACATATCCCACTCCTGGTCAACGCGGTGGCCGCCAAAGTCCTGCGACGACAATGCTGTGGGCACAAACCCAGGATGTGACTCTTGCAGCGACGACGCGGGTGTGTACCAGATAACCTGGCGGAGTCGCCGGCCCACACTGCGCACATCCCGCATTAACGTCGCGGATACGGGCTCGTCCAGCGTGTCGCCGCCCATGAACCGCCGCTGCTCAATACGGCCACCGGTGGCCGCCGAGAAGGTTTGATCGATGCTATAGCTAGGTGGCGCGCCCTGTGGTTGCGCGCTTCGGCTCGACGATGCGGCGGGGGCAGGCGGTGGTGCGCCGGTGTCGCTCTCAATTCGGTGGTCAGGCTGGACAAAGCCAACTTCTTCGTCGGAATCGTCAATTAGGAAATCATCGCCATCTGGTTTATTCGTATCCCACAGGTTTCCACCTGAGTTGTTGTTGTATGCCATTGTGTGCTATTTACTCTACTTCTTCTAAAGAAACGATGACGAGGCCATGTCAAAGACTTGACTTCGTTGGGTTAGGGCCAAACAATAATATTTACCACACCACTACTTCAACTATAGTCACTTTTTGTCAGCGGCGGCAGCTTCTCGTACCAAGGCATAGCTTCGGTCAAAGTACTGGTTAGGATGTGTAATAGAGTCCACGTAGACGGTTCGGTCGTTCTTATGAGTCAATTCGTACACACGAGTGCACGCAACATGGAACCGATTTCCCTCAACATTGCTTCTGATCTTGGCCAGCTCTTGTTTATCAGAAATGCCCATCTTGTTTAATGCGGTCACCAGATTCTCTGGTGTGAATGACCGGTACGGGCAGCCGTGGGTATCACCTTTCGCTGGCTGCGATTTGGACACTTCAATGCAGGATATAGGTTTGTAGTTGATTCGGCCACCTTCCAAACCGTACTGATGGCGCACATTATACCTGTACTCCTTGTTAAACTTATCTTCAGTAATTGTCGAAAAGTGGGTGCGCCAGAAGATGACGGCCTCTTCCACACTGAGTCCAATGTACCGTAGAAACAGACCATACTGTCTTCGACCTTCATACTTGAGATGATGAGAAGAGTTGAGCGAGTTGTGCATGGTTTGCATGCACAGAGGAAAGTGCTTGTCGACAAGACCGTCTACCATACCAGCTGTGATCTCTCCTTCTCTGCTGGCGGCGTTCTCGTCTTGGAGATACGTCGACGTCGCTGCAAAGCCCTGGGCCAAATGGTTCAAAAGCGGTACAAGCCGGTCATCTTCGTCCAGCCTTGGTAGAGCGCGCACAGTTTGGATCAGCGATTTCTCAAGACGACTGACAAATTCAGCAACGACCATCGACTGCTGATGGGAAATTGGAACGTAAGCCTTTCCACCCATGAGAAAAACTTTCCGGCTCTCGACCAAGTCCATGACGCGTTCGAAATCGACTTTGAAATAAGAGGCAGCAGTAGATTGGCTGTCCAGAGCCTTGCCGCCAGCAGCAGCAATCAGTTTCTCTTCTAGTCTCTGTAGCTCATCCTGCCCAACAGGCTCCCAATCGAGGTTTAGAGACTCAATAAAAGCCTGTCTATCTTTGACGTCATCCGTATTGTATCTAATCTTGAAAAGTGTTGTTTCCGCGTGAATAAAGCGCTGGCGCAGTTCTTCCGATCTGCAAAACGCCAACCTCAAAATAAAATGACTGTAATGATCCTTCAGCCTCCGATGCTCCTCGTTGCTCTCATCATATTTGAACGTCTTATTTCTAATGTCCACTGCAAGCGTGCTGCTGCGCGACCCCTGCTGGATTCTCGCCGTTGTCGAATTGGACGTCAGCGGAAGGTATTTGCTGATCAAAGGCTTCATGGACACTTCCAGCTCGCCCAAAGATTGGTTACGGGCAAGCCGAGACTCGATTTCGCCGAGCACTTTCATGCGGTCTATGGCCCATTGCTCGAATTGGTCCAGCGTGATTTCAAACTGGGGCGGAACCGTATAGTAGTTGAGGCGGTAGGGGTATGACGTGGAAACCGTGTGGATGTCGGTGTCGCCAAAGTTCCGCCGTTCTTGGGCACGTCTCTTCTTGGCAGTTTGTCTGTACATTGTGGTTGAATGTTTATAAAGGTGAAGATTTTGAAAGTGAGAAAGTGAAATAAAAACAAGAAATCATGAACCACGCGACGACGCGTCGAAATAAAAATTCCTCTTTCGTCAAATTGGTTCTTGTTCCCAAGTCCTATGTTTTATATAATGTAATGTTCACGTGACCCAAACGGCGCTTTGACGTTTCAGTCAAACCCGCTAACTAGCTATAGAGTTTTCGGTTTAAATTTTATCTCTTCCGGTTTGTACCCATTCTTTTTCAGTCACCTTAAATCATCAAATTTTTTTTTTTCCGGTTTCATCATTCTTCTTTCTCTTCTTCATACTACGTCTACTTTAGTTAACCTTCAGACAATCCAAAGAAATTGCCATAATGCCCTATTCCATTCCTGAGAAGTACCCCGCAAAGGCCCATGCCCGCCGCGTGGCCACCCTGCTCGGACCTGACTTTAAGCATGCCTCGATTGTGCTGACTGGGACTGCCGCGGAGCTGTGGGAGAAGACAGACATGTCTAAGCCGTTCAGACAGGACCGCGATTTCAACTACCTGACCGGTGCTTTCGATTTGAGCAACGCGACGGTTACGTACGATATTGCGGAGGACTACTTGACGCTGTGGCTCCCGCCTATTGACGAGGACGACGTCATGTGGAGTGGTATGCCGCTCAGTGTGGACGGAGCGATGAAGAAGTATGATGTGGATGCGGTCAAGTATGTCGGGGAGGAACTCGCCAAGGTTGCTGCGGGCAGCTCGAACCTTATTGCATTGGAAGAGTTCAGGCACTCGAAAGAGGTGCTCGGCGAAGCGAAGATTGAGCCCAAGCTCAGAGCGGCCATTGACGAGGCCCGGTCTCAGAAGGATGCCTATGAAATTATGCTGCTGAGAAAGGCAGGTGAGATTACGGATAACTCCCATATGGCGGTCATGTCGGCGCTGCCTATCGAGAAGAACGAAGGCCATATCCACGCTGAGTTTGTGTACCATTCCATGCGCCAGGGCTCCAAATTTCAAGCCTATGACCCCATCTGCTGCTCAGGCACCGACTGCGGCACCCTGCACTACGTCCGTAACGACCAGGACCTTGACGACAAGCTGCTGGTTCTGATCGACGCCGGGGCCGAGTGGCAAGGGTACGCGGCGGACGTGACCCGCACATTCCCCATCAGCGGTGAGTGGACCACTGAGTCGCGCCAGATCTACGAGGCGGTCCAGGACATGCACAAGCAGGCCATGGAGAAGTGCTCCCCCGGCGTGTCGTGGGACTCGCTGCACGAGCTGGCCCACCGCATTTTGATTGAGCGGTTCTTGGCCTACGGCATTTTCCAGAACGGGTCTGTGGACGAGATTCTTGCGGCCAGAACCAGCGTGGGTTTCTTCCCGCACGGGTTGGGCCATATGCTGGGCATGGACGTGCATGACGTGGGCGGCCACCCCAACTACGAGGACGCTGACTCCATGTTCAGGTACTTGCGTCTGCGCCGCAATTTGAAGGAGGGCTACGTTGTAACCGTCGAGCCTGGTATTTACTTCAACACGTTCTTGCTGGAGCCATACTTGACCAACCCGGCTCACTCCAAGTACATTAACAAGGCGGTGCTGGATAAATACATGTCGGTCGGCGGTGTACGCATTGAGGACGACGTTTTGATCACGGCTACTGGCTACGACAACCTGACCAAGATCACCAGCGACGCAGATGAGGTCGCTGCTATTGTCAAGACTGGCATTCAAAAAGGACGCACTCACTTCCATGTCGTTGTGTAAAAGAGCATTTAATTGAATAAAATAAAATAAAAACATATATAAATAGGCAATATACAATTGTAGGCTTTTTGTTTTTGATGTTACTCAAACACGGTTTGAATATGAGTGTGTTATTGTAGCATCGATGTATTTCAAAGCCTCTTCAATCGACTTGAAGTAAATGTCTTCCGGCAGTGCTTGCGACGAAGTAGGTAGAACGGGGTTCAAGGAGTCTGTTCGTTTCGTGACCAAATCTGTAATTCCAGCCAGATCAAACCGTTTGCGGATCGACTTGCTCTGGGGCATACGCGTGAGCAGCACCGGGATGCCTCTGTCGCGCGCATAAGACTGCACGATCTCCAGCAGAATCTGGACTGCGCTGCTGTCGCACTCCGTCATGCCATGCAGATCAATCACCAGGTGCCGTGTCATCTCCTCCTGCCTGATGCGCGGGTATGAAGGGTGCACGCGCATGGTTCCGTACACCTCAAAGCGGCGCAGTCTATTGCGGAGATCGCCCGTGTTTGCAAATGTTAGAGGCTCGGGGATCTTGACAATCAAACAGCCCTCAATCTCTTCCAGGCGCTCCGGCTGCACTCGGTCCGCATTCTCGAAAATGTTGGTGCCGGGGATGCGGCCCAGAATCTGAATTCGGGGGCGGGTAGAGTGGTGGATAACTCGAATCAGCGAGAACCCAACGCCAATTGCAATGCCACTCTCGACTGACAGAAAGACCGTGCAGAACAGCGTCAAGAACAGCGTGAACAGGTCTTCGTAACCGCCGATTTGCCAGTAGAATTTAATGTCCTGGGGCGCTTCCTCTATAAGGGAGAGACCCACCACTGAAATAACGCCTGATAGAACGCACTTGGGAAGATAGTAAAAGTAGGGCATCAGGAAAGCAATGGCCAGAACTGTAACGAGACACAGAATCAGGCCGGACAGCTGGGTGCGAGCGCCAGACAATGCATTGATTTTAGATCGGCCGTAGCCACCAAACGACGGCAGCGCGCGGACCAGCGATCCCATGATGTTGGCTACCCCCAGCGCGACCAGCTCGCGGTTCGTCGAGATCGACAGATTAGCCGCCATACCTAACGACTTGGCCGCAATGGTCGACTCAAAGAACCCGAGAATGGCACAAAAGAATGCAGATGAAAAAGTAGCCTTGAAGACAGGCCAGGACTCCCTCGTAACGGGGAACTCGACAGACACGCCACCGGGCTTGATCTGGCCCACGACGTCCACGCCGCTCTCGTCGAAATCAAAAATGTTGGTAATCACCGTGGACGCAATGACCACAATTAGAATTTCCGGGACAAATATGATTTTGCGCCATTTATGCATGGTTTTGGCCTTGAACAGGCGAAACAAGATAATGATGAGAATGGCCGTACAACTGAATGTTGCGGTGAGCATGTGGGCCTCGTGGCCATGCTTGAACAAGAACGCAAGCCTGCCGACCACGCTGGCATGCGTGCCAATCTCCTTGTGCATCTTCTCGACCAGCCCCAGCTCAGCGGGCAGCTGCTCAATCACCATGACGACTCCGACAGCGGAGATGAACCCACGCAGAAGAGCACGTGACAGAACGCTATCTAGAAACCCGAACCGCAGTAACCCGCCGACCAGGAGTACGGCGCCGCCCGAGCCGGCCATGATTCCGCAGACCGCGTCCGGCGTGATGCTTTCTGCATGCAGGTATGGCGCCACGGCCTGGCCAATGACGAGGGAGATGGCTGCTTCCGGGCCCACGACCATGTTTGGCACGGTGCCCATGAGGGCGTAGACAAAAGTCGGAACGACGAGGCCGTAAAGTCCCGACACGGTGGGCACATGGGCCAGCGAAGTTGCGTACGACATGGAGACCGGAATTTGAAACGACGCGATCGTAAGGCCGGATGCAATATCGCCTGGCAGATATCTTGCCTTGTATTGTGGGATCCATTCCAGGGCTGGGAAGTAGTAAGCCCAGTATGAAGTTGCTTTCGGTTTTAGTTTGCCGCGGCTAGGCATGACAATGGACGTTGACGACGGTGACAGAGGCCGTCTTGGGGACGGTGGCAGGCTTAGTGGTTCGCCGCCCGCTATTCCCGAGATTTGGCGGATGTAGGGGGGACGAGATGGTTTTGGCATCAATTGGCCCTGGAGGTTTGTCATGCTAGAGTAAGTTTGGGACGCCGACTCCAGCAGAGAGCTGGCCTCATCGACGTCAGTATCGTGGTCAATGGACATGTTTCTGCTGCTGCTTTCAGACATTGTGGCGTTACTATCTATTAAGCTGCGGAACAAAAAAAAAAAAGGCAAAACGCAGGAGAGTGAGAAAAGTTGTGAGGGTGAAAAATTAGTGTATGAATTTAACGTGCAAAACACAAGGAGGTATCAAAAAAACCAAAAGTACCAGAGCAACTGGATTTGGACGTATGACGTATAACTGCACTAAGGAGTTTTGCGGACTGAGTTAGTACGATTTGCCTGTAGAGCTTGTATAAGAGAAGTGTCAGCCTATGTGAAGGCAATATTCAGAGGGCGAGAGAGCAAGAAAGAGAAGCCCTGCATAATAGGAAAGATAACGGTTTCATGAGGTCAGTAGAAGAGTTGTTTTGCGGCCAAATCATATGGAGCCCTGGACCAAATCAAGGACGGCTGCCATTCATGTCAGAACGTGGTCAGCAATAGTCAGCAAAAGTTAGAAAATCTCCATTTGAATTTTGCCTCTAGTATGGGCATTATTGTCGATATCAAGAGATTTGGTTTCGGTAGGAGAGGCGGAATTCAACGGCAATGAAAAATCAAAATGTAGGAGGTAAAAACAAAAAAATGAAGCCTGAAGCTATATAGAGTTGAACGAAGGTTTGAAGGTTGTAGGGTTTAATCTGCGTTTCTGCACCTGGATAGGTCTAGTAGACTGAAATATCAACTATACATTGGATCACCTTTGATATTGGCAACAATGCTGAGATTCATGATGAGTTGATGGTCAGGATATTCGCAAGATGCATTATTGTATTGATACCGCTGAGTGTTTGTTACCTCCCATAGCGCTGCTTTTTGTGATCCAGCAGTTGAGTATCAAGACATCTTATGAAGAAACCATATATTTCTTCAAGTTTTTAACATCATGATACCTTCTTCTCTTTTTTTTTTCAGAATGAAATCAACTCTTGATAGAATTCCAGCTCAAGTTGTGAATAGGCTGATGTAAGGTCTAGACGGATCAACCGGCTCCATTCACTCTTTGAATGGATGAAACGCATTTGTATACACATGACAGAACTCTCACCTGCAACTGGTATTGAAGAGACTTGAAACGAAGTGCACGACCATAACTGCGCACACTGCAGTTTTTGGAGAAGAAGGCGGTGAATGTTTTTATTATAGATTTATATCTATATATATGTATATATAAATTGCAAGCTATAGTGCACTGTGGGAGAGGTAAACAACATGTACATGACGCGGTGTTGGAAATAAAACAATTGCTCGCGTGCGTGATATCATCAACACTATAGATTGAGTTGCATGGGCTTTTCAAGGTATAGTCTAGATCTAGACACTAAAGATTGAAGATGAATTCTAAGATCTGGAAAGCGCACACCGATGTTGATATGTGGCATTAGACAGAGAGCGTAGAAATTGTGCTCAATCCGTTCCTTCGATATTACTAGTAGTCGTAGCAATAGCCTGGCACTCAAATCAAATCGTGACCAGCCTGTGGTTTAGCATAGATTCGAACCTAATGGTCAAGGCAGTCGAACAGCACCTGCCTTTTGCATCATGCCCATTCCTTAATACTCAATTGACAATATCCAAACATTCAAACCAAGAGCAATTAAGAGCAACAGAGCAAGAACAAAGAGAGAGAGAGAGAGAGAGCAAACTGGCCACGGCCCAAATACGCCCAAAACTCATAACTAATACCTCATCGTCCATCTATAGATAAATACTTGATTTAAGATCTTAAGAAAAAGGCCCCCTCTCCACCTTTTCAAAACTGGTGCCTTAACTGGTCCCATCCAACAACATCCAGCTTTTTGGGTTCTTTACCACTGCAGAACTGAACTGGCGAGCTGAGTTGGGCGGCTGATGCTCATCATTCTTGTTTTTCTATTGAAATTTTTCATGTTCCTGAATGTCCTGCTGCTATGGGTCCCAGCTGCTGCCATGGGTCTTGCCGTGCCGTAGTTCTGGTTTAGCTGCAGGCACTTTTATTTTTTTCCAATCATTTTCAAAACTTTTCCAAAATAGTGCCTCGACCTATGATCACTTTAGAATTCAAAAAAAAAAAAATTCAAAAAAAATTCAAAAAAAAAAAAAAAAAAAGCTCATGAACCCGCACATATGGAGGCACAGACCTTTCACTGCATCACTGCATCATGCTGTGATCAGCGCTGCCGCTGTCGCGTCGCTGGCCTGCTCTGGGCCGTCTGGTCATCGCGCTCCACTCTTGCGTCTGCATATGAACTGGGTAATTAATACATAATTGTCATTTTATGGATTTTTATAAATTATTACTTTTTTTCTTTTTTTTTTTTCTTTTTTGTTTATTCATGAAGTTATTACACCTTGATAACTTGACAATAACCTATATAGTGTAGCTTATTATATGATGTTATTTGTTTACAGTTATTTCACTATTTACCAGAATCAAATTATTTCAACCTCATAATTATGGAGAGGTGCCTGCAACCGTGCTCCAGATATGCAGAGAGCACGGTTTTGCACCATCTCTACAAGGCCGTCACTGCCTGCGCTGAGTGGGGTCCTCCCCAGGAGTGGAGTGGATTATCTATCTATATGTCTATATAGTCTATGCACTCTTATTTTTTGTCATGTATGAAGTCTGTCCATAGTCCCGGCCAACTACCTGAATTCCCATTCCTACAATTGTAATGTTCCTCCACCCTCCAAGACTTTAGATGCGATCCCCCTGATAGGCCACCTCCTTTGTGTCATCCAACTTGTTGGCCGCGGCTCAGGATCTTACCGCCCGAACACAGGCTTCTTAAAGAAGGGCTGTCTGCTGGCCCATGCCACAGAAATTGAAGGGTCACAACTGCAGCCTTGACCTCCTAGTATCTTGTGTATTTCGGATCACATCACTTGGGTCTTTTTGAAGGAACCCTTATCATTTCCCAGAACTATAGTTGGTTTTTGTTCTTATCAAGGCGAGTATCTTGAAACACCAGTGGCCGAGTCCAGTAATAAACTCAGGGCTGTTTTTACCCTAACATGGCCAGTATAGAGGGGACGTACCAAGGCACCCAATTCAATGTGATGGAACAGTTAAAGCATCAATATACAATCTTTGGATCGATACTAGCGGCCTTACCGCTGGACTAAATCACACTCCTCTTTTTAGAGTGCCAGGCTTCTACTGCCTTCTGTTAATACGGAGCTAGCAAACGTTCAAGTATATACGACAAAGAGCCTATACGGCGTAAAATTGTTATTTCATACTCAATCTGGAGTTGGTTGTAACATTAGTAGCAGCTACTTAGAGCTGGTAGGAGCGCTGATATGGTGCCGCTCTCCAATTTCGTAATACATGGTAACTACATTGCATGCCTACTTTGTAGGTCGTACTAGTAATCTGCTTCAGAGCACCAGATGCGGCCAAAGTTGCGTAGATACGCGTACGGGTTTATATATATGGCTGTTATACGCCTCTGATAGATCGATGCCTTCGTGGATACCCCATCTCATCAAGTCCATTGCAATTGATGATGCCCACACACAGACCATCTCAAGACGCGAGGGGCAACACCCACCCATTCATTCATTCATATTTTCTTGCGCATTATATATAGAATTTTTTTATATATATCTACAATACAATATAAGAACTATATATATTGGTAGGAAACGTAGTATATATAGTGATGTAGTATAATGCAGTAAACAAGACGCAATGGCCCTCATTGATCCCCTATTATAGATACACATAATGCACCTCTGACTGCGCTTTGGGCGTTTAATACGCTGGATGTATCAATTGGTTATAATTATAGCTGTGGTCGCGGACCATTACAATCCCACTTTTTTGTTGATTTTGGTTGAGATGCCCCTGAAAAGGCTAACGACCAGCTCGATCACTTCTGCGCTCTGCCCAGCTTCCATCTTTCTGTTGATGCTGTTAAATGTACTTGTGGATGGACCCATCTTGCCCTAGAAAAATAAGCCGTCTACAGGTTTGTTTCTAGACGGTGGGTCTTTGGCTGTAGTCTGTGGTCCGTGGGCGCTTTACAATATATATTGACTGTGGGCTATAGAAGTGAATCACTTTTGGACAAAAATATTATTATTATTTTGTATATATATGGTGATTTTTATTATTCGGATATTTCGAATATCTATAGAAACCTGGAAGCTTGGGCATTGCAACAACACCAAAAGCAAGTTCAACTTATTTGAATTTCTTGATCCATGGATGGTAATGAAATTTTCAGGGATTTTGACCTGATGTAAAAAAGTGGGTTTATATATATATATGATGAAGATGGATAGTCGTTGGCTGACTGCAGACCGAACAAGAAAAAGAAAGTACCCAATATCAAAATGCCACATACATCAAGACAACTTCATCAATTGCAAAGTGTTGAGATCAAGAGAATATATGGGTGTGCTTGAAATCAAGCAGAGAGTACAATTGTTACAATGCTAACTAGTGGTGGAATTGTAATTGTAAACGGTTCTCGGTTTATTATCAACTATCTCGGCGTATACACCCCGCTCTGCTTTATAGAGCTCTGGTAATATATGCTAGAATCACGCTGATTTCACGCTAGCTTCACGATCATATCGAGATCTAGAAAAGTTGTGATTTTTGACACAAGTATACGCGTGGTTTTATGACTTATTACTTTCTTCTCAAACAGTTTTTGTAAATTTCTTGTATATATACAAATATACCCCTAAATTTCTTTCTGACACTCCAATTTTTTCAATCCCTGAATCTCGAGATCTTTCTTTCTGACGTACGCCCAACTCTGGGCCGGTTCTATAGGCAAGGATCCCACTTTTTCAATTGATGAAATTAAAATGGATGTCGAGTGCTTACTGACTCCTGTTTGGGGTGCTTTTGATGCGCATAAGCTTGTGCGCGCAACTGCTTTAGGCTATTTTTTGCTTGGATTTTTACTTGAATTTGTTTGTGACCCTGAAAATAATTTTTTACACTCAAAACAAAAAAGTTATTTTCACTGAAAGTTAACTATAGGAAAGACATTTTGATCACATATGGGCCAATTGCCAAAGTCCATATATTTTTTTATTTATATTTTCTTAATATATACATGGTTCAATGGCCTCTTTTCTCTGGGGTTTTTTTTTCAAACTTCTTGTATATACACAAGTTCTTTTGACTTATTATTACTTTTTTTTAAATTTTTTCTGGTCAAATATAGGGCCATAATAATCACAGCTTTTCTATTAAATTTAATAACACCTCCTTATAATAGACCGGAAGACTATATACCATGGACACTCTAATAACAACCAACAATTGCCATCTTTGGAAATTCTATGAGAATACTTGAAATTATAAGCCTATATAAGCTTTCAATGATACTTTACAATTAAAAGAAAAAAGGAACAGAATATCCAGCTATAGCGCTATATGTGCTCCAAATGGCTGACTACGTTCCATTTAGCAGTGACTTTATAAGAGACTTGAAATTTAATATTAGGAAAAAGACGCGCGCGCTATGTCCAAGTGCCTTAATAACACTTTGCTTTTTTTATTTTTTTATTTTTTGTACCTACCATCCTAGCTACTCTTGTTGATCCATTTTCTTCACTCTCAAGGTCTTGATCAATCCTGGGTTATATCTTTTCATCTGACAGCTTCCTTGTAGACTGATTATCTTGATCGAAAATATTAGATCCCAAGTCCTTTATCCTATCTTTTTCATATATATATATTTTCTTCAAGGTCTTGATAATATCTCTCTGTCTTTGAGAATTATTCTCCTTCCAGCACAAAATCTTTACCAAAGAATCTCCCTGTAAATAATATACACATATGGACATGATTCATAACTAATTCATGTATAAAATACGTCTGATAACTATTTTGTTTCGCACTGCTTCGTCTTTTCATCTTTCTAAGCTTTGTGTTGGCCCTCTTTGTTCGCTAGCTTCTCTTTGTCTTTCTTTTTTCTTCTACCACTCAATCCTATGATTGATTGATGAAAATGAAAAATCAGATAAGTTTAATAATAAATAAAAAATAATAAAAATACCAAACTAAAATGACATGATGAATAAATAGAAATAATTGAAAAAAAAGGCTACTCTTCAATGTAGAATAGGAATGCACCGATCAGTTCTCTTGCACACTCTCTATATAGCGATCTGCCTTTACGCAGTGCTCACTGATAAACACCGCATTCACCGCGTCGTTCAAATCAACCCGCGCGTACCCCTCTTCCAAACTGCCCACAATGCCCGCCGCCAAGTGCCGGCGCGCCAGCCTCAAACGAGTCAGGGACAACGGAACCCGGATGCTCCAGGTCAAGTCTGCCAGCGGCGCAATCTGACGCCAAGGAGAGACCTCCAGCAGAGTGTACAGGCCTTCTAAAAACACGATTTGAGTTGAGGAGGGCACGACTACGCCCCCGGCAACAGGGTCCTTGACGGCGTGATCGAACGACGGGAACGAGAGCTCGGCACGCTCAGCGGCGGAGGTGGTCAGCGTCGACTGGTGCAGAGACTCGGCCATAGCTACGACGCCCTGGGCATCGAACGTCCAGTGCGCGCCGCGGCGCGCGTGGGCCTCGACCGGATCCGGGAAGCAGTCGAGCTGGGCGCGCGTCAGATGGTACCCGTCCATCGACACCGTAGTCGCAAACTCATGGACAGCGTCGTCGGCGTCGTCGAGGTTATCCTCTTCGAAATCAGCCGCCGGAGAATGGGCGTCCGCAGGATGCGCCGAAACAGGCAGATCACGTGTGGCCGGCTGGTGCCACCCCAAAAGCGCGTTGTCGTCGTGAGTAGTGTTGGGATAAAGAGCGGCAGTAGCGGGCTGACGTAGGAAGTGCGGTGCCTGGGCACTCTGTTCCTTCTCGATGGTGGCGTCGCCATTGTTACGATAGAACTCGTAGATGTTTTGTTCATGATGGTGAGGGAGATGAAAAGCGGGTTCAAGTGTGGTGCATGTTTTAGGTTTAGTCGCGCCCCATGTGCATGCAGGAGCCATAGTTAATGAGCTTCTTGTGCTCAAGTCGGCTGAAGTTGGGCCTTGGACTGTGCAGAAAGTGGAGCCACGCTGAGGGCCATCTGCAGTGATGTCAGCAGCATGGACCGGTGTCATGTCCATGACATCTGCGCTGCTGCTGGTGCTACTGACAGAGCTGACAGAGCTCACTGAACTCACCGTCGTGTCGTCGTCGGACATGAACGAGAACTCGGACGACAAGGACTCAATAGTGGCGTTGGACAGGTTCGACAGGCTGTACAGCGACATGGTATTTCGCTGGGCCTGGGCAGAGCGCGCGGCAGAGTGTGCCTGGTTCAGGATACCCATGACCCGGGCTGCCAGCGTCGACTTGCCGGACCCCGGGGTGCCGCCAATGGTGATAACGACACGGGTCTGTCTGGTTTCTGAGTACTTTGAGATGAGGAGTTCGACTGCTTCTAGAGCCAGTGTGTAGTACTGCAGTTCCATCACGGACTTGCATGCCTGTGGTTGCTGCTGGAGGATGTGCTGCTTGACCGCTAGCCACAGGGCCAGAGTAGCGTCTTGATGTGAGGCGTTGTTGTACATTTGAGGCTGATGATGGTGGTGGTGATGCTGATGTTGATTATGTTTCAAGCTGAGCCCAGGTGCTGTGTGATGCTCGTGAAGAGAGAGGGACTGAGAAGTAGACATTATTAGAATGATGAAAGATGATGCAGAATTGATGATTGATGAAAGGAGGGACTTGACGATATTTATATATGTACAAAGATTGGTGTTTTATAAAA
>JAKTUH010000099.1:56329-69369 GCA_030556585.1 Geotrichum carabidarum
AAAAAAAAAAAAAAAAAAAAAAAAAAAAAAAAAAAAAAAAAAAAAAAAAAAAAAAAAAAAAAAAAAAAAAAAAAAAAAAAAAAAAAGTTAGATAAGAAAATAGGGCAAGGGTAAATGGCATGCAGGGATCAGTTATTCCTATTGGTCGATTTTATCCTTGATTTAAACCTCCTAAAGTAACCGAACTCAACAATCCCGTGTACACACGGCTAAGCTTGCAATGTTTGGTCACATGTGCAGCCATTGTCATATATATACATGGTAAAGGCAGTGTTGAATGTTGTAACTGCGGTTGGTTAAATTTCTGGTGCAGCTGAAGTTTATAAATATTATATATATCAAGAAAAAAAAAGAAAAAAAAAGAAAAAACTCATCAGACTCAGACCATTCAAACGCTTTTTCATATAGAGCACACGCCACTCACTTTTTGATATTCGGTTGATGCAACAACCGAACAAATCAACATCGCAAATGGCCTAGCAATATTGATTGTACAGTTGTCCCTGTGCACATGGGGGGGGGGTTGTTCTTACCTGTTTTGGCCTTTTAAATTTTTAAAATTTGGCATGAATTGGCCGATATATATATATAGATATATATATATAGCTAGATAGAACATGTCAAATTGCCGGTTTGGGTTTGATTGCATTCCATGCATGGAAGTATACACTTGAGTAGAGTCAGGTGATTGATTGGAACTAACGACATAAATATCAGGTCACGTGCAGCATTAATTGCGCATTAAATGCCCAGCCTAAGCACTGCCCGTTGAATAAATGTCGGTTTCGCAAATATACATACACATACCCACAACAAAAATAATCATCTTCACCACACTTATAATTACATTGCTCATAACAGCAGCATATAAACAAAGAACCATCGCATACTACAATATATATATATATAGATGGCCCACCAATTCACAGCCACCACGCCCTCCTCATCGCGTCATCCACTTCCACGCCTCAACACAACCGTGTCATCGCCGCCGCCACTCCACCCCCATTCGCCCTCTTTACTATCCGCCCCGGCGTCGGCAATGGACTCCTCCTCAGCCAGGATGGTGGTGTCAACACCAACAACAACAACAAGCCAATCGCAGCCAGGCCAGGGCCAGGGCCACGGCCAAGGGAATGAGACGACATTGGTCCCGGCTTGGCATGACAAGGCGTTGCCGTTCATGGTTGTGATCCGAGACACGCCGCCATTTGTAGCGAGCCCGTTGGCAAGTACTCATCATCACCACCACCAATTGAGTGGAAGCAGTTCCAGTACCACTAGCGCTACAAGCGCAGCGGCGGACCTTGGGCCTTCTTCAGGGCACGGCCAAGGGCAAGGCCATGGGCAAGTGGTAGCGAGAACGAGGTACCCGGAAATAAGGTACGTGTTTTCAGATGACGACTTTACGCCGACTGTCGACGTGCTCGACACATCCTCCGTCTCTGCTGCAGGTGGAGACCTCAAGGCATCAGCAGCAGCAGCAGCAGCAGCGGCAGCAGGAGGTGTCGACGGCGACGAGGCAGATGAGTTTGCGTCGGTTGTTCTTGACTTTGATGCCACCGGGACCAAGGTCATAGCCGCGGCGTCCTTGTCTGCGGGCTGGCAGATCATGGGCGTGAGCATGAAGCAGCAGCAGCAGCAGCAGCAGCAGCAGTCTGGTGGTAGTGACAGTAGAGAGAGTAGGGCAGGGCCGGCGGTGCCGGCGTGGGCAGAGCTGGCTGATGAGGCGAGGGACTGTGTGGCGCATGTCGTGTACATTGACGGGGCGAGCTCGAAACCAGCATCATCATCAACGTCAACGTCAACCACGCCTTTGAGTCAGGTGAAGAAACAACACCAACAACAGCAGCAGCAGGAGTTACAGGGCGCGAGTGTGCAGGCTCTGATTAAACAGTTCCAGGCCAAGAATGAAATGCTGAGAAAGATATTGGGTGCGTCGAATGGGGGTGGGCAGTTGTAGAATAGAACTTTTTTATTCTTTTTTTTTATTTATTTTGAATTCATTTTGAATTCATGAGAATGGTTTTTATTTTATTTTTTTTTGAAATCAAATTGTGTATATTTTCTTTATAAACTGAGGATCACAAACCCAAGACAACACTGGGAAGAAGAACTATCAAGACACAATAAGTATATGTATATATCTGTCAATAGACATGGAAACAAGTAGATTCAATAAAAAGAAGAAATAAAAAGAAGGGTCTACTAACAATCGTTATAAAATCAAAATCACAAAACAGGATATAAAAAACAGTATATATATAAAAAAAAACCCCATGAAAACAGGAACACAAGAAGAATAATTAAAAAAGAAAGAAAAAAAAAATCATTTCAAACCGTAAAGAACAACAAAAAAATCATGACATTTCAGTCCTGCTCCGTTTTTTGCTCGGCGACACCGTCAATCCTCCCGGCGCCCCGTGGCCATATCCATATCCATATCCAGTCGTAACTGACCTCCTCCTCACCCGCTTCTTGCCCACTCCTTCCGTATCTCTGGCCGCTTTGACCCCCGCCGCCGCCTTCAGGTCTCCTTTCAGGTCTCCTTTCAGGTCTTCTTTCAGGTCTCCTTTTGTCAGGTCGCCAGCAGCATGGTGTTTGCCATCAGTTGAAAGGTGTGACGCATCGGTCATCACTTCGTTGCCGGTCTTGCTTATATCTGAAAGTGGACTGCGCTGCTGGCCCGCTTGGTTCTGCAATTGCGCTTGGTGAACCGGTTCGGGCATGGTGACCGGCAACTCCCGCTCGTACTCGACCATTCTCCGGTTCGGTCTTTGCCCTTCGTCCGCCACAACCACATACCTGGTCTCTCCCATCCTTTGCACCGCCTCTTTCAAAACCGTGCTGCTGTCTCTTGTGACCGCCGACCACGCGTCTTGGACCTGCGTTTCAAAACAAGCCACCACTGGCACAAACTGCGTCGTGGAATCAGTGGCCTCGGTAAGCGTGGACCGCACGCCAGACGCCTGCTGGTTGACAGAGTTGGCCAACTCATGATACATTTGAGCCAGCCCCGCTTGCTGCTGGTCCCCAAGCTGCCTCACCTCGCCCACAAACCCGTCCAGCGACACCAGCATCCGGCCCACATCCTCGCCCTGCGCCGCAACGGCCGCCTCCACATCCTGCCTCATGCGCACGCCGCACTCCGTCAAACAGGACGTGTGCGCGGTCACGGTCGCCCTGGCTGAAGATATGCAGGCTTGCACCGCGACATCATGGGCCCCAAGGGTCTCGGTTTTGAAACAAAGGGCAGAGCCACTGACTCGCGCCATACCGGTTTCAAACCCAAGAACAGCGGCACCCAAGCTGTCAGTCTGCATCGCGGTCAGCTCTTGGTGGACGCCGCCCAGCTTGGCTTTCAAGCGCTCGGACGCCTGCGCTTCACGGGCAGCCAGCGCAGCCTCGAACTGGCGCACCAGTTCTGCTCGTTCAACCTCGGCGGTTTCTGCTTCCTGCCGCACGACCTCTTGCACCCGCGCTTCGAGCAAGTTCCCAGTTTGCGTGGTGGTTGCAGTGGTGGCGGAGACCAGCTCGTCTCTGAGCTCGGCTATGGTCTGGGCCTGCTCCTCGCTGTGCCTACTCAGGTCATGCACTAGTCCTCTGCATTTAGTGCCAAGGTCGGCCAGGGTCTGGGTAGAGTCGGTTGTGAACTGCTCAATCTGGGCTGTGAGTTGGGTGACAATAGTTTCGCTGGCACGCCCAACGCCGGCGAGACCCTCGGTCAACCTGGCTTTGATCTCGGCTCGAACCCCCTCCAAACCCTGCAGCATAGCATCCATTGCCGTTTTGGAGTCCTTGGTCTGAGCCTCTGTTTTCTGGCACTCTGTTTGCATGGCTTGTAGCATCCCATCTATATCCCTCACGGCCTGCCCTAATTTGTGTCCTTGCTCAGACTTGAACGTTTGCACAGATGTTTGGAGCCCTTTTATTTCCTTTTCGTTTTTCTGACCAAACCCCTTCAAGATTTTGTCCAGCTGGTCAAACGACCCGCCAAGGTGGTCCCTGTGGTCTCGCCAAATGCGCTGGTTCTGCAGATCAGCCTCCTCGCGCCGCTCGATTGCGTCCTGCATCGCGTTCAGGTCCTTGACAGTGGTATCCAGCTTCGAAATCAGGTTAGACCCAATCCTCAGCAGCTCTCGCTCTGTCACCGCGTGCGCTTTTCTCGTTTTCGTCTCTTGTGCCAAGTTAGTCTTGGTCGCTTTCAGCACCTTTTCGGTGCATGCCAAGTTGCTCATGGTCTCCGACAGCGTTGACGACGTCGACGTCAGCTGCTTTTTTGCCTCAATCAGCTGGCCCCTTGTCGCGTCCAAGACATCCCTTGCCGCCTTCAGCTGTCCGTCCAGAGTGGCCAGCTTGCGCTCCTGCTCGCCAATGCGGAGCTGGCGGTCGTCGTTTTCGGCCAGCAGCTCTTTGTAATGAGCGTCGGCCAGGAACGTGCCGTTCTTGCGCCGCGTCGCGTCCCAGTCCCGGCGCAGCCGAACAAAGTCAGAAGACCACTCCTTGAACATGGTGGTCTTGGACACCAAAGCCCCGACCTGGGCCTTGTTTTTTATGTTTTTGGCTTTGCTGGCGTACTCGAGCGTGCTGAGCGTTTCTTCGACGTTGATCTGGGCCGGGCTGATGGTTGCAATGATGCACGTCCTCGTCTGGCCGCCGAGAGAATCCTGGAGCAATCGGGTGAGCTTTGACTCGCGGTAAGGAATGTGGGGGGACTTGTCGACCAGCGCATTAATAACGCGGCCCAGGGTCAGCAAGCTCTGGTTGATCATGCCTGCTTCCCTTGCTCGCTTGTTTTCAGCGCCCGACTTGCCAATATTCTCCGAGCCCGCCAGGTCCACCAAATTGATTTTGCCAACTACGGCTGCGTCGTTGACCAGCAGGTGGGCCGGTTTCGGGGCCGCGTTCTTCATGCCCATGTACACCGTCAGCGTAAAAATAGTGTGGGAGCGACTCGACAAGTCATTCATTTTCGTCTCTGCGACCTGTCTTTTCTGCAGCCCATGCTGCAGTACCTCCAGGCCGTGCTCCGCTGACTCGATGAACACGGACTCCTGGCCGCGGGTGACGCCTGTACTTTTTCGCGCGGCGGACTCGATCGTGATCTTTCTGGACTCGTCATCGCTGATCAAGTCTCTCAAGTCCTCGTTGTAGAGCTCTATGAACGAGCACCTAATGGCGGCGTCTATGCCGTCCAGGCTCAGGGCCGCGAAGAGCTGGTACAGCACGCGCGGGATAATCCCAGCGTCATGAGCGTACGTTCCGTTTGTGATCTTGTCATTTCCCGTCATTGTAAACCTATTAATTAAATTTCTAATTAGCTTTTTTGGTTAGGTTGGATCAAAATACTCACGTTTTGCCGGTCCCTGTCTGGCCATAGGCAAAGATGGTACAATTCAATCCGGCCAAGACCTCTGCCAGCACGGGGGCGACTACCTCGTCGTAGACCATACTCTGGTCGGCCTCGGGCCCAAACACATGGTCGACCTTGTAGGTTTTTGTTTCCTGGCCGGGGGCGCCTCTTGCGGCGGAGCCGGTGTCTAGGGTGACCGTGACTTCCGAGGGCTGGGCGGCCGGGGTGTCGATGACGACGCTGGACTTTGCTTTGACCTCGCGCTCGTTGCGGCCGCGACAGCGGACGACCACCTTGATGTTTGAGCCGGTCTTGTCGTCGCTGGGTGCGGTGGTTGCGGGTTCGGCCACATCCATTGGTTCTGGCGAGGGTGGTTTTGAAAAGGTTTGTTTTGCCAGTGGGTTTACGCTCTTTGTTCCACGGGTACTGGCGGTGCTGCTGTTTGTAGTTGTTGTTGCTGTTGTTGTTATTGACGTTGCCAGTCGTGTTGGTCTCGCGATCGCGTTATTATTATTATTATTATTATGATTATTATTAGTGTGGCTACCATTACTGCTCGTGGTTGTAGTTGGATTTATTGGGGTCAGTCTTGGATTCGACGTTGGAATGGCCGACACGCGACCCGACTGGGGCCGTGTACTGTTTCCGACAGGCATGGGTTTGTATGGTTTATTTTACAAAGGGTATATGAAACGTCGAGATGGAGGAGGATTTTTTGAAGGATTGGATTTGAACCGGGCCGTTTTGGGGGAAGGAGCGCGAGTCGTTTTTTTTTGTTGTTGTTTACTTTTGTGCCGTTGCTGTGGTAACTTTTATATAACTTTTATATAATCATTGTATAATCATTGTATAATCATTGTATAATCATTATATAATTATTATATAATATTATGTAATAGTTGGTAATCATTATATAATCATTATTAACTATTGACTCAGCGGACGGATCTTCAAATCCGACTTTTTTTTTTCTAAAATTTAAATTTTCTTTACCATTAATTTGTGTGCCATATCAATGTGGAAAAGAACGAAAAAAAAAAAAAAAAAAGGTTTCTCATCAAAAGCCAAGCCAAAGTTTGAAACCATGGCCGTTTTAGCCACTTTTTTTTTTGAAATTTTACAAACTCCAGATATATTATATAATGACAAATTTACCATCGTATGTACGCGTACGCATGGCTCTATAGATATATACTGCAGGGGGGGCTATTGTTGATCATAATATATATTAAAATCCATAACCGAAATGCAAATGTCCAGTTTCAGTTGTATGAAAAAGAAGCGAGAAAATGCCTGCGCGGTTGGTTAAATTTGCAACTGCATGCAATTGGTCAGTTAACACCATATCAAGATGCCCACATGAAAGCCGTTCCTTTCTGTGTTTTCTGCCCCCCTGAATTATGATGAAAAAAAGTTTCTTCAGTGTTGTAATGTTTGGCCAAGAACCAAAAAAAACTGCTTTGGCCAGCCTTGGCTGTTTTAATATCAATCATGTATATATATAGTGAACACCGTTTTATATATTTACAGCTGCTGATGCTGATGCTGCTTGCTGCTGCTGCTTGATGCTGCTGCTTGCTGCTACTAATGCTGAGTGTGTATGTATTCACTGTCCCACGTGCACTGAATAGAAAGACGTTATTTGATCCTTGTATTATAATACTACGACATGTATGACAATACATTGACGATACATGAAAATGATAAAGTACCATAAGACGATGAGACTTCCAAAATATCCAATTTGTGAATTTTCTTATAAAACCGATTAAAAAAAACGATTCCTTTTCCATCTCTCTCCATCAACTACTCATATCATCTCAAATCAACACGGCATTCTGCAAACAAATTTCTTTTACCTTGGCCAAGTAATCAAAATGCCTATAAGAACCGTCTTCAATCCACGAAGGCGACGGCCGTCTCGCATTCAAGACACCGCTGTTCCCATCCCGCTACCAACCGATTTCTCGGAAACCGATTTGGTCAACCCGCCCTCCTATGAAATGGCTGCGAACCAGCCAGCAGCCCCAATTTCCCTCACGCCTGAAGAACCCCCTCCACTCTACTCCTCAAGAACCGCGTCTCCAGCCGTCTCGGAATCTGATCTGGCTCTACAAGACGATCTGCGCAGAGCCCTCCAGTTTACTAGTTCGTTAACCCCAACTGACTCCACTGATTCCCAAGAGGAACCACACCAAGAACAAGAGGAACCACACCAAGAACCGCCCCAGCTCGGCTTCTACGAATACGTCTGGCGATCCCTCCACCTCTCCCCAGACCAAACCTACACAATCACTGTTCTCGCCGGCACCGAGACTCCCAACTTCTCCACCGCCCACTATTTCTGGGTGCCCCCACAATCTATCCCAGACCAGCCGCCCCACCCCGGCTCACTCTCTCTCAACCAATCCCACCAGGTACAGGCTCGCCAGCTTCTGCGGCTGGCCCCGGATCAGGCCTATATCGTTTGTGCTATACCCGAACCTGCCCACGAACCCTATCAGCAACCCCCGGCTGCCCCCAGTGGTGCACCAACTGAGCCTACCCGAGTATCAAGATACACCGCTCAACCCAGAGCCGCTACCCCAGAACCTTCACAAAGAGCCGCTACCCCAGAACCTCCACAACGAGCCGCTACCCCAGAACCTCCACAAAGAGCCGCTACCCCAGATCCACCTCAAGACTCCACGCCAGCCCCCTCGGTTTCAGAGCGCCCAATCAGCCAATCAACCGTCCAAGAGCCACAACCTCAACCTGACGCATTCCTCATTGATCTCGAAGCAGAGACCCCACCCCACCCCACGTCCCATCCACCTCCGGTGCCTGCCCTCAATCCCATTGCTGCTGAACTGGCCGCAGAGCAAATCGACTTCCTAGAGCACCACCTGTCCAACCCTCCACCGCCTCAGCAAACACCTTCCCACCCCCAGATGCTGTCGGATAACCTGCTTGACCTGGACTCAGACCCAGAGCCCGTCGCAATCCAGCCGAATCAACCTCACGTCGTACCCTACCATCTGTCGAAAATGCAGGCAAGCATAAGAGCCCAGCTCCAGCTGGACCAGCTCCAAAGAGACCTGATGGACTTTCCGCACATTCCCTCGCGCATGCCAGACGGCCCGTCCTCGTCGTTTGATTCCCAAAGTCAGTACTACGCCCAGCACCAGCATCAACAACGCAACCTGCCAACACCCCCGCCCCCAACTGTAACCCCCCTGCCGCCCTTCCACTCACCGCCGTCCCCGCCTACCCAGCACCCAGCCACCTCGCCAACCATAACCAGAGCCCCCAGTTTTCCGCCGCCCTTGGTGCCAAGACTGTCGGCCGCGTCCTCGCAGGTCTCGATCGAGACTGATGCGGCGGCCGCGGGGTTCCGCCCGCCCCTATCACCGGAATCGCCGCCCTCGACGTCGGCTTCAACCTCGCGACACCAGTCGTACAGGTACTCGGAGGCATCGATGGCGTCGTCCGCAGCCTCTGCGTCGGGAGCGGCGTCGGGAGCGGCGTCGGGAGCGGCGTCGATTAATCTCACCCGCACCGCAACCAACAGAAGCGACAAGTCGGTGTCCAAGTTTAGCAAGCTGCGCAAGTCCAGAAAGGAGAAACGGCGCCAGACAGAGCTCATGCGGCGGCTCACTGAAAACCCGGCCATTTCAATCGCGCTCGACGAGGTCGAGGACCTGTACGACCTGGGCGACGAGATCACCGGCACCGCCGTGTATAAGCCAACGGCAGATACAGCGGTCAAATCGGTCACGTTTGCCCTTGTCCTGAGGGAGCAGTCATCGGCGGGCAAGCGCATTCTCACGAGAGAGGTGCCCCTTGACATATACGAGCTCCCGCAGACCCAGGCCCCAATCAACTCGTTCGCGCTGGCGGGCCAGGAGTACGAGTTCAGATTCTCGCTCAAGTTCCCGCTGGTCCTGATGACGGACCCGGACCTGCTGCCCCTGCAGCAGCGCCTCCCGCCCTCCTTTGTGCAGCCAAACTACGGCGTCTCCATTTCGTACTACGTCCGCGCCATGATCGACAGCCAGAACCCCGGGCCCCGGCTCGCCCAGGCCGCGGAGTACAAGTCGCCCTCGCAGACGGAAGCAGCCAGACCCATAGTCTTCTCGCCGTCGTACGCGCCGCCGGAATTCGACTCGCGCGCCATTGCGAGCCAGGTCAACGGTGCCGCCCCCGAGTACCGCGAGACCGTGTTCAGCCATATCTACAAGGCCTCGGCCGACGTCTTTGTGCGCGGGTTTTTGCGCAGCGGGCAGCAGTTTGGGATTGCGGAGCTGCACGTGCTGGGGCTGCAAAAGCTGGCGCTGGCGCCGACCATGGATGACTACAAACCGGTGGTGCAGCTGAACGTGCTGTTTTTCCCGGACCCGCACATCCGCAAAGTGACGCTGCCGTACATTTACCAGGTGACGGCTGACCTCAAAATCAAAACCTTTCTCTCTACCACCGAGTCTAGGCTCACGTCGTACCCGGAATCGAGCGGCAACAGCAACAGCAGCAGCGGCCAGGGCACGACGGTCAAGACCCAAACCATTCGAATCTGTGACTACAAGGTTGCCAAATCCGGCTGGCACAAGCTGCCCTCGCCGCCGCAGCTCAGCAAGCAGGTTGTCTTGTACGGCGCGCGGCACGAGATCTCATTGGAGCCGCTGCTGCATGACGCGGCTGAGGCCGCTGCCGCGGAAGCCCCTGCCACCTCCGACACGGCGTCCACGGCGTCGGCTGCTCCGTCGGCTGCCACCACCACCGTCACCACCACCACCGTCACCACCACACCACCGGCCTCCGGAGGGTCAAAAGACGCCCAGGGACTGGTGCCGACGTACTTGTCGTGTTTCTCGTGCCGGGAGTACGAGCTGTCGATTGCAGTGGTGTTGAATCCGTCGGCGACGCTGGCGCTGAAGGTCCCGATTGCGGTGACGGCGCGGCCGGAAGCAAAAACGTTTTTGCCGTTTGAAGAGTATAACTAAGGCAGCTACTGAAACACAGCCATCCAGCCATGGCTTCTTTTTCTTTTTTTTTTTTATTTTTTTATTTTGCTTTTTCATTCATCAACTTAATCTTTCATGACTTTTCATTAAATTCTTTTTTAGAATTCATTTTTCATTGTGAGTGGTGGTCCGTCCATTACCTTTTTTTTTTTTTTTTTTTTTTTTTTTTTTTTTTTTTTTTTTTTTTTTTTTTTTTTTTTTTTTTTTTTTTTTTTTTTTTTTTTTTTTTTTTTTTTTTTTTTTTTTTTTTTTTTTTTTTTTTTTTTTTTTTTTTTTTTTTTTTTTTTTTTTTTTTTTTTTTCTCTCTCCATTATTGTTTTTGATTCCATTGCCATCGATCTATCAATTTTTTTGTCCAGTCGATACACATTTTTTCATCATATACATATCTACATAGTCAACCCCATTCACCAGTTCTAAACCTCTTGACCAAGAATTCATAGTTCCAAGTAGATGAAAAAAAAACCATGAACAGACAATTGCAGATGGATCAAGGGACTATCCATTAGCCTCGGCATCAATGAAGTTAACATATATATATATAGACTTGCATGGCTCGGTTTGAGTAAAGTTGTCCAAAATTGCCTTTAGCCTAGGCTATGGCTCATGATGTATCTTATTACTCCGGCATGTATTAGCTATATATTGCTGACATTCATTCCATAGTCTTGAATAATCCGGGTTTTAAGTGTATACATACACATAGTTAGCTTATTCCGACATTCAACCATATATAGCTACTAGCTGGGCTAGCCAAGGACAAATCAAGCTAACATAAAAACTAATGCATGACCTGCACTTGTGATACGGGCCGGTTGTACACATCAAGCTGTTCTTAATCTTTGTATACAAGATCTATATATTTCATTACCATACACACACCAGACTCCCTCTTTTCTCTTCTTCTTGTATCTTGGCTTGTACCCATGTCTTTACAACTTGACCTTGGCCGCTGGGAATCCGTGCGCCACGTCGCCCTTGCGGCCGCGCAAAAACCGTCTCAGAATCTTGCCTGACGGACTCTTTGGAATCTCGTCCACAACCACCACGCCGCCCCACAGCTGCTTGTGGCGCGCCACCTGCACGTCAAACCACTTCTTGAACTCGAGCGGGTCCTGCTTCTTCTTAAACACCACAAACGCCCGCGGGTACTCCGTGCCCTCGTCGGGAACATGGAACCCAATCACAGCCGTGTCCGCCACGTTCGGGTGCGTCAGAATCAGCGCCTCGAGCTCGGCCGGCGCAACCTGGTGGCCCTTGGACTTGATCAGCTCCTTGAACCGGTCCACAATCGCATACTGCCCGTCGGGGTACACGACCCCCACATCGCCGGTCTTGAACCAGTCGTGCAGATCGTCAGCAAACGCGCCGGCCGTGGCCTCCGGGTTGCGTAGGTACTGCCGCATCACGTTGGGACCCTTCAGCCACAGCTCGCCGGGCGTGCCAAAGTCAGTGATCTCGTTGCCGTCCTCGTCCACAAGCCGGGCCTCCATCCCGGGCACCAGCCAGCCCACGTTGGACAGGTCGTAGGTCTCAAGGTCGTAGGTGAAGAAGTGAGACACGGGGGACGTCTCGGTGAGACCGTACGCCTGGAACACTTTGACGCCCACTCGGGCGGTCACAGCATGCGCAAGCGACTTGCTCAGTGGCGCGGCGCCGCTCATGACCGTCTGCAAATGTTGCTTGACGGCAGGGTACTTGTCGACCAGAGGGTGCTTTGCAAAAAGCACAGCCATGGGAGGCACGATTTGGACAAAGTTAATGTCGAGCTCGCAAATCTTCTGGAGCAGCAGCTCGAAATCAAACTGTCTAAAGATCACCGACGAGTAAGCGCTGGACGGCATGCAAGCAGTGTACAGCGTCAGGCCAAAGATATGAGACATGGGCAACACGCAGCCAAACAAGTTGACTGAATCGCAAACAATCTTGCTGACATGTCTCATTTGTAGAATGTTGGAGGTCATGTTGTAGTGCGAAGTGACCACACCCTTGGCGGCGCCAGACGTGCCAGACGAAAAGCAGTAGTATGCATGCTTGGTGGCCACGTCCTCGGGCTTGATGAACAGCGGAGTCACAATCTCGTTCTCGGTTGCAGCCTTAATGTCCTTGATGAACTGGTTGATCGTAATGATGTTTTCGACGCAGGTCGGCGTGAAGTCCTTAGTAGCCTTGCCCGAGATAGCCAAGTGGGATTCTTCGGTGATGATGAGCTTGGCTCTCGAAATGTTGAGCTGGTGGTGGAGCTCGCTTGGCAGGTACGCAATGTTGGCAGGGGACACTACAGCACCAAGCGACAGGATTCCGTGATGAATAGCTGGGGTCATGACATTATTGAACGCAAACAAGCACACCACATCCTCATCTCTGATGCCGTACTTGTTTCTCAGCACGTATGCCGCCTTGCGCGTGTAGTCCAGCAGCTGTTTGCCTGTCACAAACTCTGCCGGGTTCAGGGCATTGATAAAAAGCTTCTTGTTGAGATTGGCGTTCAGCATGGGCGAGTCCGCCATGAACTGGGCAATGTTGCCCTTGTACCATTCAAAGTCGATATCCTTCCAAGGCGAGACGTGAAAGGTCTCTGTACGAGTAAGCGCCATGTTTGCAGAGAAGGATGGGGATTTAAAAGGGCAAGTGTGTCAACTAGAGTATAAAAAGTAGCCTGGCGTGGGTGTGGGAGGGGACAGCCG
>JAKTUH010000100.1:0-69085 GCA_030556585.1 Geotrichum carabidarum
GTGATAGTCTCAAAGTCCCCACACCTGCAATTGTATGTATCTCTTTGTATGTCGAATCGTTTGAACCATTCTCCGAATGGGCCGTGGCCGCTCCGGAGCTGTGTGATTTGGCTCATGATCTCTCTTGTCTCGTTCGTCAGGATCTCTCTGGTTTTCAGTTGCGGCACACGTAAATTGTACTTTGCGTTTTTGACTATGCATAGTCAAACAAGTGCTTAGTCAGCAGAAAAAGTTAGTAATAACATAAACAAAGTGAGTAAATGAATAGGCTAATCATGCCTTACCAAGAAAAATTGCTGGCATTATGGCCGAGTGGTTAAGGCGAAAGACTTGAATTTTAATTCAGCCATCTTTTGGGATTTCCCGCGCAGGTTCGAACCCTGCTGATGTCGATTCTTTTTCTTTGAGCTATTATCTGGTTTGAATCTGGTTAATTGATTCAAGACCAGGAATCTTTGCAATGGTAATTATTAACCGGTTTAAATTTTCATTTGCTTTAAAATCAATTCATTGATGAGCCTATATTTGAAGATGAATTCCTATTTAAGGTTGTCCCATAGTCACCTTCGTTGTAAGTTTGGCTCACTCCAGGTTGTGGAAAAAATCATGCCTGACCTATTGAAGGTTATTTCATGTGCACATATGTACCTGGGAAAACTCCTTCAGTTCCCTTCAGCTTGCCCTTCCACCATCCATTGGGGTCAGATGTGCGCTGCACAATCTCAATCACGTCGCCAATCTTGAAAGTCAGGTCACCTTGGGCTTGACCAGCATAATCATATGTGGCCACGCAGTATTCCACACCGGACTTGCCACTTCCTTGTACAACAGGTGAAGGTAGTTCTGGTGATTTCATGTCTTGCTTAACATCCCCCACTGGTACAGCTGCTGCACCAGCAGTAGGAGTAGAAGTAGAGCTTTGGTATGATGGAGGAACATCAGCATTAATCCCATTATGTGGAGCACTTTCCTTTGCTGCTGCTGCTTTGGCCTTGGTTGCTTCATGCTGGGCTTTATAATGACCAATTCGAAACTTTGTAATTCCAAGTGCCTCTGCTTGTTCCTGGATATCACCTCGCTTGGCTTCAAACGATGTTATGAGGTCAGTCTTCAGATCAAAGTAAGGTATTTTCATTTGCTCCATTCTATTGTAAAGGGTGTAATAAATGTTCAATTGCATGTAGTAGAAGTTCAAAAATAGCGGTTGAATGAATTCAGACTCCAAATGAAACAACTGAGGTAGCTCCTCTTTTAGCATGTTGTTATAATAGTCGTATTCTTGAGTCGCAAGTTCAACATCATTCTCTGCTGTATACAATGCCTTCTCGTCTTTTGCGGACCGGTCTTGCTTGGCTTGGATTTTAGTCAAGGAACCTGTATGTCGGTCCAGATCCAACTGTTTGCGATCTCTCTTGGTTGCAATTTTTTCTATAGCTTTAATGACTTTTAAAAGGTCATCTGTCGGGGCTATTATTCTCTTTTCAATCAAGTCCAATTCAGGCTGTAGAGTCTCTTGCAGATCTTTGACCACTGCACAATATTGCGCACAGGCCTGAATGCCCTTTGTATTGCCTTCGGGAGGAGCAGAGTCAGCATCAGACACCACCCCTGCAATAGGCTTATATATTTCTTCGACAGCATTAGAAAACCCAAGTTGGTGATTGAGCATGTTATTGATAGCTTTGAAGTAAAGATTGGATTCGTCGCGCAGTTTTTTGGTTTCGGCTTCTAGAGATTTGAATCGCCTCTCAGCCTCGATGTAAATCTCGTCCTTGGTTACTGTTCCCTGAAATGAGTTAGGAACTCAAGTTGTCAACTAGTTTTAATCACTCACCATATTGAACTTCTGTTTGAAGTTCTGGGGGGCCTAAACATCAGTTAGCAACCTATCTTGACTTTGAGTTGTAGAAACCAGCCAGAGAAGCTGCCTTGACTGGTCCCCATTACCAAAAGGTGTATACAAAATACAATTGAGCTCCTATTTTATCAGGAGCGTCCGAACATACTCTAACTACTGACTTCTGAAATCCTTTCCAACTCATCTTTGCTATTTTGTTGTGCTACTGGAATTTAGTTGCCAGTTTAGTATAATGAGTCGCAATCAAAAGGCTTGACAAGAACAAGAATATAAATACTGGAAGGTTGAACGAGTTGGAAGCAATCAATTGCGAATAAAGAAAGAGGAATAAAGACAAAATGCCAGCGCAAGGAAGGAATTATAAACCTTTTGTTATTGTCTGCAATAATCATAACACACCCTTCATTTGTATACTCAAGACATAGCCTATCTCTGTTGAACCTTTCCGCGAGTGTTGCAAAAAATACACACCTGATGTAGTAGGACGGCATTGAGTTTGTGAAAAATCAAAAACAAGGATCCAAACTACCGGGCAAAAAAAGTCAATTCATGGGTCAACTTACTTTTATGTCCTCTGGAAGGTTTTTAAGGCTATTTCGAGGCCTGAGACTCGAGACAGGAGGCGAACGGACATGCCTGCGTCGAGGCTCACCTCACAAAGAATCTAGTGTACCCACATTCTATTCAAGAATACTATAGATTAAGCTGCAGCAATGTCATTATATATATTACTATCCTCTATGCAATAGGTCTACTATTTAATAATTTATCAATATTACACTTTTAGCAATATTCACAGATGTTTCATATACTTGAGTTTAAGCAAGATATCTATCCAAGCTCTCGCCCAAAACCTCCTCCACAACGGGAACCAGGTTCTTTCTGACCTCCATTTCGACCGACTCGTCATCATCTTCGAGAAGCTCGGCCAGAACTGGCACAAGCTGGGGCAGCATAGAAACCCACTCCTCACCAAGCTTGCCGTAAAGTGACTTCATAGTTCTGATAGCCCAGATCTTCTCTGACACCGCACATGATTCCTGCATGTGCTTCAATAGACTGTCGTTGATAACCTTGTACTGCTCGGGCGATGAAACAGTCTCAGCAAGGCCAACAATAGCTTTGACAAGCGAGTTTCCATTGTTTGGCTCAATGGTAGGAATCTGTTCAATTAACGAGCTGGCAATCTTGTCAAATCGAGCCTGAGCTTGCCAGAACTCCTCGCGATCGTATTGGAATGAAACTGCAATTGAATTCAAAACAGAAACACGTAAAGTTGTAGCTTCCTTCGTGCTCTCAATGCCAGAATCTTTGAATTCATCCAAAATGCTACACACAGGATCAACAAGGTAGCTGAAGTAACCAGTAATAATAGATTTAAGGTTACCAAATAACTTTTGCAAGTACTTGAAAAAGACGGTCTTGCGAGCAACTTCGGAAAGTGTAGAAGAGCATCCCTCTCCCTCAATGGCCCAACGGACCATGCGAACAAACAGAGGACGAAAGGTCTTGTCGTTGAGCTTCATGACAATCTGAATGCCGGTCTTGATGGTACGGGTTTCAATGCGATGGATGGCGTTCTGATCATATCTGTTTACAAGGCCTCTAACCTCAAAAGACTTGAGCAAGAACGTGACCAAGTTAGCGGACTGAGAAGACACAACCTTTCTTTCGGAAGATGCAACGACATTATCAACAGTATCCAAATGCAGAGCAATGGAATCCCAACCAGAGTTGACTGCAAAAGTCCAGGTCTCAGCTAAAGCACCCAAGACTGCCTTAGCGTCCATGCCAGTAGCAATGGCTTGTATCAAGGTCTGACGAGTAGATAAGTCAACAGTAGACAAAAACATGAGCTTGAAAATGTTGACTAAAGATGAAGTCATGAATGAAGGAATGCGCTTCACGAGGCCAGCAACCAAACCGAGGGTTGCAAGCTGAATAAGCTCGGAGCTCTCATCAGGGAGCTCGTCAGCAGCAGGGAGCGACTGCTCAAACTTTGCGAATAGCACTGGAATGATCTTTCCAAAGTATCCAATAGCTCTTGCGCCAAGGATAGTGTACAAGCTGCTAATAACGGACACTGAAGACACAACAATATCAATATCGATGTCGAGGAGACCCTTGGAGCCGACAAGAATGTCAAGCAAACCAAGAAGCTCCTTATGCTCAAAATTGCCACCGTACTTGAGTACAATAACTTCAAGAGAGTTGAAGGACTGCTGCTTGATGGCCTTGGGAGTCCCTTGGTTAATTAGGTCGACCAAAGTGACAAAAGCAGCATGGGCAGCTTCCTGAGCTTCTCGCTCAGTCGAGGATTCCAACTCAAACTTGCTGCGCAACAGGGCCACAGAGTGCTGACGAGTCTTTTCGTTGTCAGGTGCAAGCAAAATGTTCTTGAAGACTTCAACAAAGATGTGGATAGGGAGAAGCTCTAAGAAGCCGTCAAGAATCTGATGATATGAGTTAACTGCAGGAGTAATGGCAGCCTTGTCTTCTGTAGACTGGCGTATTCCAGTAAGAGATTGGAGAATAAGCTCAATGATTGCAACAGAGACTTTGTTAATAGCAATTTGCTCCGACTCCAAAGATGCATTTTTAAACAGAACCGCAGTAGTGACTCGCAATGAAGGAACATCAGAAAGCATTTCTTCATTTCCAATGATTAAGGTAAGGTACTCAACCAGAGTAGAACGAAGGGTTAAAAGCTTAGGAGTGCTGTAGTCAAGTACTGAGCTGAAGATTTGGCGTTTAGTGAAAGGAGAACCAGCCTTGCGTTCTTCCTCAGATAACTCGCTCAATGGAATAACATTGATAAGCTCCAAGAAATTTTTGATTGTGAAGAACTGATCTGATACAGAAAAGCCTCTAAAGAACGAGTCAGCAAATTGAAGAAGAGACTTGGCATCAATGGACTTTCTCTTTTGCTTGGCCTCAAAGTACTTTTGACCAAGCAAAAACAAAAGGCAATGCAATGCTGAGCTAGAGCCAAGTGTCTTGACAAGAGTGCTGAAAAGTCTGACTCGTCTATGGCGGGGAATGTGAGCAAAAGCAGCAACAAAGCTGAGCAGCAGAAAATCGGTTTCTTCAACCTTGGTCTCACTTTGGTTGGAGAGCAGAGCTGGGATAACCTGAGTAATGGTTTGCTGGATAACATGAGCAGAAAACTCATCATCCTGGCGGATTGTGTTGGCGCCCATGAAAGTGAAAATTGGCATGACACTGTGTAGCACGATATCAGAGTCCAAGGTTGCCAGGTTAGCAATGAGGAGAAGGAACCTGTTCTGGACCTGTTGGCTATTAGAAGATCGAATGCAAGAAACAATGATATCGACACGCATGGAGTTGGAGTCAAGCTTGAGATCCTTCTGCTGCTTGAGCTCAGAAACAATTCTGATCATGCAGTTAGCTAAAACCTGAAGGGTGTAGTTGACAGGAAGACTGGAATCAGCGCCCAAAGTCAAAATCTCGCCCAGAATGACAAAATTCTGAGATAGAAGTTGAACATTGCCCTCAATCGCATTTCTTTCGAGAGCCTCCAAGACCAGAGTAGTTCTCTTCAAATGACGCTCAGCAATGGTAGCAATTTCACCGCTTTGAAGTTTCTGCTTAGCAGCTCCACTACTTCTTCTGCGACGCTTGGGAATGCCTACAGGTCCATTGGAGCCACTATCCAATTTGCAAGTTTCCAAAACAGAAACAAAAATGCTTGTACTTATGGGAACAGAAAACAGAAGTTCAGTAGGGTCGAAAGAGTTTTCTCCATCAACTGCAAAATCAACCATAGAATTAACCAGATTGAGCTGACTTTCAGTACGGAGCGATGTCCAAATTTCCTCAAGCTTGCTGGTGGCCTTGCTAGCAAGGTGGACATCACCAGACTTGATACAAGATTCCAAGAATGAGATACCAACACCGCGATCGCCAGAAGCAACTGTATTAAGAACTTCCTGCTCAAGGTCCTCGAAAGATACCTTGGAGTTCCCACAAGATGTCTTATACTCTTCCCTGCATTCGATCCAAGAATTCAAGAGAGATTCAAGGGTTTTAGCACTATCACTCTTTGAAGGTGAATTGACTAGTTTCAAAAGGCCAAGCTTAATGGAAGGAACCTTTACATGAGTAGCGTGAGTAGCTAGATAGCTATAAAGCTGAGAAGAAGCTGTCTTGAAATTTTTCTCAGGAGTACCCAATAGCTTCGCAGCAAATGCAAGGACTGAATAGTAACTGACAACGAATTCTTCAGCTTGACCAGAAATCTCCTGTACTATCTGCTTAGTCTTGTCAGATGCAATCCAAGAAGCATTACTGCTCTTGTCACCAGGTCCGTAAACATCATCAAGTCCCCAGATCTGTGCCTTCTTGTTGGGGTAGCATTTCTCCAGATCAGAGAAAGCAGTGACAGCCAACCGACGCACACGCTCTGAAGAATCCATAAGAGCAATCAGCAAAGGGCCAATAATAGCTTGATAGTCAATTGTTTCAGAGTTGCGAGTGACGAGCTCGTTGAAGCACTTCAGAGAGTCTGCTCTAACCAATGAAGGAAATGAGCTGCACCACAGACGAGCGAAAAACGAAACAGCTTGGGCTTCGGTCAAAACAAGAACACTTAGAGCCTTATCTAAAGATTTGAAGGGAACAAGCTGAGAGAAAATATTGGCCCGTTGAGTGAACTGCTCATTGTTATCAATGTCAAAGAAAGAAGCAATAGAGATGGATTGAATAGCAGCAATTTCAGACTCGAGGTTTGCTTCTGTAGACACTGCTGTAATAGAATCAACCATTTCAGTGTCCTCTGACTTTTTGGAACTGCTGAATTTCAAAGAAGACTGCAAGCACAGCTCCAGTGCCTCAAAAGAAACTCCACTAGCCTCCAAGGCATTGTTGAATAATACTTCTTTCTCAGGAAATTCAAGAATGTGATTGAAAATTAGCGTCAAGTCAGATCTAGACTTTTGCTGAGTTTTAGCATTTACTGCGAGAGAAATGCAGGCAGTGAGAACTTGAACCAGTTCGGAGTCAGCGACCATAACCTTAGTCAAAACCTTGACGAGATCAGACAAATCCTCAGAAGAATATTTCAAAGCAGAAAGAGACCATATGGTTATGAATCTGTGAATGTTGTAATTTTCTGAAATTTTAAGAAGTTCAGGAATGTTGTTGGACTTCTTGAGAGCCTTCCATGTGGCCTTCTCAAAAGGCGCAGGCAGGTCATCACGGCCCTTGACAATTTCTGAAATAGCAGACAAGGCGCACTTCTGACTGGCAGCGGTGAAATTAAGTGCAATAGACTGAATAGCAGCATTGTAAACATCATCACTGAGCTGAAACTGACTGCCAAGAACTGAGAAAATCATGTATGCAGCAATTTGAGCTTCGCTGTGCTTCTTAAGTCGAATAATCTCTGAGAGATCGGACAAAACTCTGTCGACAATGTCCTCTTGACTCTTTCCCTTCTCTTTCATCAACAGCATAACCCAAATTGACATAGAGGTCCAGAACGTGAGCAGCAGCTGGTATTCAAAGCCACTCTTAATCGTCCTGACAATGTAAGTTGAGACCAATCTATGCAGTTCGTAGTCGGCAGCCAGAGCGCGTACAATTAGATTTCTTGATGGCTTTCTAAGGGAGCTTTTTGAGTTGTTGAGAAATGAGAAAATGGGTGGAAGAGGTGCAGGGATTGTGTCGAGAATGCGAATAAACACTGGAACAGCATTGTAAGGTAGAGCCATGAGAAGCAAAGACTCAGCGTTGTGAATGTGAATGTGGAATCTACGAACAAGCCACTCTAGTGCCTTAATAGCAGGTTGTAAGTTGAGTCTAGGCGCAACTAAGAGCAGGAAAGATTCAATGGCATTGTCGAGCAGTTGATTTTGCTCAAGGGTCTATAAAGTTAGCGACATTACTCACCATAATTCTGAATCAACGTACCTGAACCAGACGATCAACTGTAATGGAGCTTTCTGAAAAGATATTATTTCTGAAGGCAGAAAATCTGGGATCAAGTTGCTCGAGATCAGTGAGTCCTTCAACACCGATAGAGAAGATGGTCTCGTAGTCTTGGGTATTAGCCTCCTGGGGTTCGAAGATCAGCGACACGGAATGAAGCTTCTTTCTCTTCTTTCTATCAAGTACCGTGGTATTACCGGCACTGATATTTGCCAACTGAGAAGCCAAATCAGACACCATTTTGTATACTTTCGTGTAGAGATGGAATAGAGAAGCACAAGAATAAAAATTTCAGTTCGAGGTCAACGCTAATAAAAAAATTTTTAGAAGTCCCAATTGACATTCCTTGCCCTGATCTTAACTTTTAAAGTTTAGTCTGTTGCTGATGTAAGCAACGGTTGTGAGATTTGGGAATTTGCGCGAGACTCGCGAAAATTGAGTTGAATGAAATTTCTGATGTAATAAAACTACGCAGTATTCTATCCAAATATTAATTGACTGTCCAGAAAGAAAGCCCAGAGCCACCTATCATGATACCAGCTTTGCTCTCTTCAAATGAAGCAACATCTAACGCCCCAGTATCTGCTACAGTGGTGTATCGTTCATCCAACAGCTTAATGGAGCTCCATTGATCGTTATTCTTAAGAACAGACCATAACTTAACGTTCTGATCTACTCCTACTGTCAAAAATGTGCAGCTATCCGTTCCTGATTCAATTTTTGAAATCCCTGTAATAGTTGAGGAATGGGCAGAAGGTATGCTGAAGATCTTTTCACCTGTACTTTGAGTTAGATCAAGCTGCGCAAGGGCTATGGCATTATCATCTCCACCAGAAACATGATAGTAGCTTCCATCGTATGGCCCGTACAGAATTGAATCTTTAACACTGGATTGATGAATTTGAAGGCTGATTGATGGCTTGGGGAGAGAAGAAGGCTCATCAGCAGAAGGAGTATCTGATTTTAATTGAGAGTTGATGATGCTGATTCCAGCATTTGCTAGAATTTGTGAAATATCCCATGAAACCAGATGACCATCAGTAGAGCTAATCAGCAAATAAGCGGCTGAGTTTAACACGACCAAATCAGCATTTAATAAACAGCAGCTACGGTAATATCCATTACCAATTTGGGTAAAGCATAGTTTCTCGTGGTCCAGTACCCAAATGCGAATAGCTGAATCAGAGTAGACTGTAACTATCAGAGAAAAAGTCTTGCTAATTGATGTAACCGAAAAATTCATGATTCTCAAATCAGGGTTATCACTGCTTGTAGGAAGAGATACCAACGGAGTAGCAAAAACATTTTTGTCGGCAGTCAGTGAAATCTTCCATACCACAAACTCTTCCCTGGCAGCACTCGAGTACAAGTATGTACCATCTTGTGACCACCGTAATTTTTGTAGTCCAGAAATGTGTTTCCGTAATGCGCAGTGAGTTTGCAGAGTTGAGTCAATGCCAATGCAAGCCAAGTTAATGCAGGTATCCTCAGAGGCAGTGGCAACAACACGCCCAAACGAATATTTTATGGGACTAAATGCAATATCTCGAATCTCTCTTCCATGCGTTCCATCTTGAAGTAGAGTCGAGTTGAACTTGTTCACTAGACAGTCTGATGATAGAAGAATTACCTTGGAAGCCTTAGTATAAATAAGTCTGTAATGAGATTCGTTGGATTCACTCAAGGTCAGTTGCCAGGCCCTATGAGGTCCACCACACTTTTCATTTGCAATTTCGTATTGCTTCGTCTCGTTCCAAATGAAAAACAGGTCATTGCGAAACCCGTATAACAGTTTCTGCCCGTTGGCAAAAATAGATCCTTCTATGCTTCCTCGTTGTAGCTTATTAGAGCTAACAAGAGTTAACGTTAAGTCTTGAGAATTTCGGTCAATTAGTGCAACGGCAAATTGGCCGCCTCTGGTTGTGAAATGTAGCGCATTGAATTTGAAAATCAAGGAGGTCACACTATCAGTTGAAGACGCAACATGGCGCCAACAATTGACAGGAGACGTGCTGCTCACAAGATCGTACACAACAATCCCTCCATGCCGAGAACCCAGGAAGAGAGTTTTCTCGTCTAATAATGCAGCAGATGTAGACAAGAAAGCGGAAGGAGGCTCTAGTTTATGCTGTTCTTCCAGAGTGAGAATGCCTTCTTTCCGCCCCAGACGAGTGACAATGAAAGGATCTTTGGGGTTTTGAGATTGAGCAAGCACATAGTACTTTGATTTGAAGCTCCAGACAAGTATATCAGTCAATTTGGCCTGCAACCCGTTGTGAATGATTTGAACCTTGTCTCCAGCAGAAATATGCAATAAATATACTTGGCCATCTCGGCTGGCAATGACAGCGACACTAATTTCCTCCCATCCTTTCACAATCAGGTATGTATCAACTTTTTGATCTGAGACTTTGACTTCACGGAACCTCATATTTTGATCCAAGACTATGATACGTCCTTCAGAAGTGGCCATAACAATGTTTCCGTTAAGTTGAGTATAGTTTTTGATTACCTCTGACTTTGCTAAGGGCGTTGGAATATTTCTCTGAGTATCTTCTAATGATAGGTATTCTTTTGACTTTTCAAGCTGGTCTTTGCGTTCTAAATCCCACAGTCTGATGCGGCCATCGCCTCCTCCAGTTGCAAGAATATGACTCTCAGCATTGATGGCTCCACACCATCCATTTCGTCCCAGATGACCGTCAAGAACTTCACTAGTCTCAAGAACATCGCCAGAAATTTTCCAAATACGAGCGGTACAATCCTCAGAGACACTGATGATTTGATCATTGGCATAGAAATGCAGATCCCAAATCCTTGCCAGATGACCCCAGCCCGTGGCCAAGTGAGCGCCTGTAGAAATATCCCACAAACGAATGGACCGATCATCCGAGCAACTAACGAGCTTTTGACAGTCGCTTGAGAATACCAGACCAAAAATAGATCCTTCATGGTTTGTAAAGTTGTGCTTGATAGTTCCATAAACCATATCCCATACTATCACACCACCTAAAACCGTTCCAGAAGCCACAATCACATCTTTTCCGTTGGGTAGTGGTTTCAAAGATCCGGAGTACAAAATGCTCTTTTCGTCACATGTATATTTCTTGTTGATCTTGCCAGAGCTGCTCTGAACTTGGAGTACCACATTATGTGCCGTCAAAGCATACAAGATATCTGCATTGCTATGTGCAAAAACTGCCGTTGTGATCCAGTTGTCAAATCTGTATTCCTGTGGGCTCACGCTCTCGAGCAAATCAGGGAGTGAAATCACTGTAATCGATCTGCCACCCCAGACGCCAATTTGCAAATCCTCTAAAATTCTAACATTAGATAAATAGTGCATAGGGAGATTTGAACCTACCAATGCAAATTCCGTGAACTTTCTCTCGCTGGAACACTTTGACGCTGTTTACTAGTTCGCCAGTCTTGAACTTGAAAACCTTCAAGCGAGGCCCTTGTCCCGCGATCAAGTAGTCCCCCACAAATCGCAACGCCGTGACTGGCCCATAATGAGACAACTCCTATCTACAATTAGTCCATATCTAAACATCTCTCTGGCAGTACGTACAGACAAGCTCATTCTACCAGCCATTCTGAACACAAGGGTATCATGGGAAAGATTTTTTCACATTGATTTGTGCCCTTGCCCATGATCACAAAATCCATTTTCTCCAGATCTGTCATGGAACTTGGACAAGTGGAAAAACTAATTCATGGTCATTATTGGTTTTTGGATTATTAGTCACTATTCTATATTACACGTTTCATTCGTTAAAATATAATGGTACTCCTGTTTTTTATTAAGAGCGTAAGACCTGGCTCATGGTACCAGCACCGCCCTCCTGGGCAAGAATCTCATAGTAAGACTGAATGGTGGTGACGGCTACCAAAATAGCAGTTCCACTTCCCAGTGCTCCAAGAATATCAGAGGTAACGACAATGAGTCCAACAATCGCTCCGCCGACCGATGCAGCTACTGGAATGACGCGGCGGAGCTCCTTCACAATAGACACATCTCGGTGTCCAACAATCACAATACCTTGAGCCTTAAACAGCTTAGCAATGTCACGCGGACTCGAGCCTGAGATCTCAGACCAGGTCTTGGCAAAAATGGCAGAAGTAACAATCACAAAGTTGAGGTAAAAAATTGTCTTGAGAGGATCCCATAGTGCCTCGACAATGTTGAATGGGGGTTGGACGTAATAGGCGAGTCCCGAAACTGCCATGGCCTGGACAGAATCAGGACGAGATTCCCATGTTCCAAAGATGCGAACCAAGAGGTTTGTAGGGAATTGCTTGAAAAGAGCTAGCGAAAAGTATGCAATATTGGCCATAAAGGACGATAGCAGGAATATGGGCATGGCGCCAGTATATAAAAGTCTGATAGGGTAGTTAGTGATGGTGCCACGCATTTTTGTGGACTTGACTGGGATTTCGACTCTGAAAGTAAGCAGGTATACAGCTACACCAAAAGTGAGAATTGAGCTGTAAAACTGAATGAGATTGGGGAGGTGGGTTCTGAAGAAAGCCTCAACGACAGCTTGCTTGAAACTCTTGCGAGTGTAGACATAATGAACAAAACTAATGACAGAGCCAGTGTACTCGTTACCACGGCCAAAGTCATTGGCGCTCAGCGAGAAGGCGTTCCAGAAGATTTGCTGGCAAACAGTCAGAGTAGTGAAGAATGAAACGCCTGGGCCAAATGCGTAGCCCTTGTCCAGAATTTCATTCATTAGAATGACAAAAAGACCAGCTCCAAAAAGCTGCAGAATCAGCAAAAGAACCACACTGATACCCAGCTCAGAAGGTGCACCATACATGCCGGAAAACACAACAGCAAAGGTTTGCACAAAAGTCAAGAAAATAGCAAACAGCTTTTGAGCCGATTGAAACAGTTCGCGGTCGCTCTTGAAATCAAAGTTGACATCCAGCATTTGAGTACCAGCAAGTAGTTGAAAGAGAAGGCCAGCAGTCATGATAGGAGTGGATCCCAGCTCCATTAGAGTTCCTCGAGAACTGCCTAGAATTGAGCGCAACCAGTATACAGGATCAGCGGTGTCCGAGGGAGCAATGCCATACAGAGGAAGCTCGCTCATGACAAAAAACGCTAAAGCTGTGCACACAGTCCAAGTGACCTTTTCATCAAAGGGAACCTTCTTTAAAGGGATCTCCACCTCGGGGAGGATGGGAAGAAAAGGCTTGACTAGATCAAGCAATCGTAACTGTCCGCTCATGACGTGTGATGATGTTGAGAAGAGCGAGGAATCCGGATGGAAAAGGGGGAGAGATGAAAGATGGGAAATTGGTGAATGGCAAATATCGAACGCAATGTTAAGTTGAATTCTCCAGAAAATTTCAGCAGTGAAAAAGTCAAATAAAGAAAAATAAAAAAAAATAAAAAAAAAAAAATCTGACAACACCCAGTTTTCTTTTCTTCAATACTAATCATTTAAACACAAACCGACCGCGCCGCAATGCCACCAGGTTTTTCGAATACTCCAGATAGTAAAATTTCGTACGACGACGCAGTGTCCTATTGGGGATCTGTGCCAGCTACTGTCGACGGAGTTTTGGGAGGCTTTGGTGAAACGACGCCAGTGCCAAAGGTCGACGTTGCCGGCTCCATGGGGTTTGTACGCCGCCTGAAACCCAGCATGGCAGTGGCTCCTGGGCATGTCAAATACGGTCTTGACGTAGGTGCAGGGTGAGTAGACTGAGAAGTAGTAATCAGCTTGAATAATAGTGTTAATCAATGATATTTTGTGCCTTATAGAATTGGAAGAGTGACGCGAGATTTCTTGTCCAAGATCTGCGACAAGGTTGACTTAGAGGAGCCGGTGCCTTCGTTCGTGGAGGCTGCGCACAAGGAGCTGGCAGAGCTGAAGGAGCAAGGCAAGGTCGGTGAAATCTTTCCCGTGGGCATGCAAGATTTCACGCCAGAGAAGGGCAAGTACTGGGTCATTTGGTGCCAATGGTGCCTGGGCCAGCTGAGCGACAAAGCCCTGGTCGCTTTTCTGAAGCGCTGCGTGGAGGGCCTTCAACCAGGCGGAACGATTGTGGTCAAGGAGAACAATATCATGACAGAGGACGATTTCGACGCAACGGACAGTTCAGTAACAAGGTAAGAAGCTTCATTTATTGGTGCACAAGGATGCTAACTGTAGCTAGAACGGACGACTCATTCAGGGCTATCTTCGAGGAGGCAGGACTTCGCTTGATCATGAACAGTCTACAGAGAGGAATGCCCAAGGAGCTGTTTCCAGTTAGAATGTATGCTCTCAAACCGCTTAAATAGAATCACTAGCAAATGCATGTCAGTAGAATTACGAAAGCAAGGGCGTTCAAGCCATAATAACAGCCCGTTACAATAGATCAGTTCGCTTAACCAAGGCAATGCTCCGAGCCCTGCGCCGACAGCCCTTGCCCTTGAAAAGTTGACGATTTCTTCCACTGGCTTCTCTTGTTTCTTCTCCCCATCTACCTTCCATCCATCAAGGATTTCATCACATATTCAACATGGTAAGTTGCGTATGCTAGGGTGGAATAGTTTTTGATTGATATACCAGTGTGTGGTTCTAACTGTCGGCTCTAGTCTTTCCTCAAGTCCGCCAAGTCTGTCATTCCTCTCTTTGACCGCGTGCTTGTCCAGCGCCTCAAGGCCGCTTCGCAGACCGCCTCCGGCATTTACATTCCCGAGAAGAACGTTGAGAAGCTGAATCAGGCCAAGGTCTTGGCTGTTGGCCCTGGTTTCACCGACAACAACGGCATCAAGATCAAGCCCAACTGTGCTGAGGGCGACACCGTTTTGATCCCCCAGTTTGGTGGCACCTCCATCAAGATCGGCGAGGAGGAGTATTATCTTTTCAGAGACTCGGAGATCTTGGCTAAGATCGCCGAGTAAGGCGGTGTAGAGGCGGAAACGCTGAACTGACATTGTGTGCAAAGTATTGTAAATAATAAAAACGAGGTTTTTCATGTTCACTGGAGCAACAAGAGTAATCTGGACAGTAGGCTGGAGTAGAATCGAATATCAAGCTCAGATAGGATTTTACCATAGACATGTACTGTGGAGGTCTGGGCTTGGCTGTGGAGAGCTTACTTTGAGCAGGGCGATAATATTTGATTCCGCTGCTTATAGTAAAAGGTTGAGACCTCCAGGATCGAATCGATATTTTGTAAACCTATTGAGTAACATTTCCACTCATCAGGTACCAGCTTTTGATTCTAGGTAGGTGCTGACTGAGGTGCAAGTCGTAGGGTCTATTACAAAAATAGGCAAGCAGAAATCAAGGGCCAGGAAGTTTTGATCTCAAGCTTAGAATAATTATAATACAACTGAAATATAGTCTAGGCTAAACCTATTTGAATCTGTTCATTTCACAATTGATATAATATATAGCAGATTAAAACCCTTGGTCTTGAACCAGTATTGTCCAGTCGTCATAACCCCAAGATAAGGATACACTGCATGCCTTGGAACGGGCAAGCTTAGAATCTCTTTCTTTAGAAAACCCACGTCACGACATTATTTTTTCAGTCGCTGGACCCTGGGCTGTCAACTCTGCAACCTTGTTTATTTAAGGAACCTCAATGCCTAACTAAAACTAGGCTCTCTGCTAGCCTCTGCAGTATATCTATAGACATATATATATTAGCCCCTGTGCACGCCTACTTGGGCGATGCAACGTTGCTTGTTCCTAAATGTTTTCCCATCCCTTTGCGATATATAGAGAGTTAATTAGGTCCGACCTCATATATCCAAATAAGAATCATGTAGGAATTTAAAGATATGGCCTATAGCCACATCGACTGCTTGGACTTTGCTCATCATGCCTGCATGCCTGCAATGGCATACCATGTCTCGATCGTCCGTACGTTGTCGAAAACACTACATACATGCCCTGACCTCTGCATCCTTGTGAAGGTTGCAAAATTCAGTAATGCAAATGCCCAAGAGTAGCATGGAGACATCAATTGAATCAATCGATAGCATTTACATGCATGCGTTTGGAGGCTAAATGTTGATGGAATGAAATCAACTGCAATGAATTGGAGCTAGCTGTTCCTTACTTTGAAGAATAAACCTGTTGATAAATAAATATGAAAGGTCCCAAGCCCTCAAATGCAACCACGGCTTCTTCTTGAGAATAGCATGTATATATGGGTTGCAACGTTCTTACAGAAATGGTGATTCAGGGATAAAAGTCAGCTGCGATCGAGCCCTGAGGACACGGCATTCTAAAGATGGTAAACGCAACAGTTTTAGCTACCTTCGAGAATTCAGAACTACGTATATATGTATACGACGACTATTGATGAAACCTAAATCCTACGCTACGCCCATTGCAATTGTAGCCTATTCTCGATCGTATCACATTATTAATTATCAATGTATGTATTTCTTTTGTCTCGATCGAGGTAAGAAAAACAAAAAAAATCAAGCGCGAAGTAATTTTGTTAACTCTTCCAAAGTTACAAACACTCGCTCTCATGTGCACGCGTCACGAAACAAGAGGAGGCAGGAACGTGCGATGAGTGGCGCCTTATGATCGAACTTTTTTTTTTTTTTTTTTTTTTTTTGTTGTTGTTGTTGTTCCGTTTTGTTTTGGTTGGATCGCGAGCTTTGCAAATTCGATTGCCTGTTTCAGCGATCGCGTTTCTTTTGGGATCACACTATATATATTATAGCTAGGGATGGATGGGCACTAGTGCCATGGGTGGATCGATTTCGTGTTGGATAAGGCTTTGTGGGGGGGTCGCGAATTCATATTGAGAAGCAAAAATGCAAAGGCAAAAGAAAGGGAAGACCCTTGGTACATTTGTTAACTGGGCTCAATTATTCTGCGTGCTAAGCTCTATATATGGCTTGATATATAAAGGAAAGGGACTTGAAGATCAAGTGTCAGATCAGTGCGTGAGGTGAGACTAATCCCCAAAACCGCAAAAACCAACCTGCCTTAGCAGCTACTGCAATCTCCCATGCCGGCGTGCCATGTGAGTTTGTGTGTGTATGGGGCTTCGTGTGTACTGATTTGTTTAGGCCCCAGAACCAAACACAAAACCCATGGCCACCCCACAGAAACACCAGAGAGTCCTGAGCATTGTGGTCTTGGAGTACACTAGGTCTGGTCCGTTCCTGTTTTTATTTTATTGATTTGTTTAAATATGTTTGAAGGTTTATTATTTTTTTTTTGTAATACAGCGGGTGTTCATGACCCTCAAAAGATGAAGGCCGTCCACAGATGATCATGAAGAGGCATGCAGGCCCTAAAACAATATCCAAGGCCAAACTCAATTGAGCAAAAAATTCCAAGTGCAACAACCCCACTAACCCGCTAGACTGAGATTCAAAGTTGGGGCTGCTGGTGCCCAGTCTTTTACTAAATTAATGTGTGAAATGAGATGAGTTTGGTGTGGACTGGACACATGTAGTTTCTAAATAATAATGAGCTGGTGATGAGATGAACTCAAGCTCGCTAGCACGCGCTTGTTACCCCGTGTTGACCATGGTTTGTGGATGCAGGTTGGCGAATCTTTCAAGAATATAGATATATATAACTGATCTTAGACATTAAAAGGGCTTGAGACGGCGCGCCTTTGAGGGGGAGGAGGGGTTTTGGAAATTTTGTGAGTGTTTGTTTTTGGAGCTCTCGAGTAGGGTCGAAAAAGTTGGTCATGAGCCAAATCAGAGACGTATACATAGGCAAGAAGGTTTTGGAATAGGGCGCGCAAGTATATACGGCCCGGCTGCAACAGCGGCGTCGATGCATCATGATGATCCTTAGATAGGCCTGTCGCAAGTCTATAGATATATAAAGGCATATATATACATATATGAGGATACAGGGAAAGAATAACCGGCTGTCAGTCCCAATTACAGCCGCCTAGCTATAGCTAGCTGCTCAATTGTGGACTCGAAACAGACAAGAGATGGTCGTAGTTGGCACACGCGATTAATAGGTTGTTTGGCATGTATAACCTCATGGATTGATGAAGAGACTTTTCTTTTATTTGACGTAATGCTTGACTTTATTAGCTAGACTGTAATTGCCGTGCCCTGAATGAACTCCTTGTACCCCGGATTCTTTATAAGATATCTTTATTGACTTTTATTATTTTTGCTGTGTTTACTTATCGGTCTGTATAGGCTTGGGAAGCTATGGCAATCTGTTTATTTGACAATATTGAGAACAATAGCTACGCGGTTGTTGTATCTTGCTGCTCATCTCTGATCTGCGTTTTCTCATTCCTAGCTAGCGCTCTTTATATATTAATTCTGAGCCTCCGGCCGGTCGATCTGCGTCTTTCTCTCTGATCCTCTCTGCTTGTATACTCACTCGTATACTTGATATTGAATAAAACCCTGCGTTTCCTAAATTGATAGTTTGTAATTGACATTATCCATTATTACAAATCTGGCAGCTGGCTGGATTATGGTTTTGGCTAAACTTGGACTGTAAACAAACTAATTTGGTCTCGAGATCCAAACTCAACTTTGTTTTAGACCAAATATGAACTTTGCAATTGACAAGAATAGCCGCTTATATGATCAGTGAAAAGTTGTCAAGAAAGAATTTCAACAAGAGAACAGCCTTTGAATGAAGGATCGACGATGTCGTGCTCCCAGTAAAGTAGAGCCAACCTTACTGTAGAAACCTTTTATTTTTTTTTTGTCAATCCAAAGTTTGACGGTACCGTGTATGCATAGAAAGGACTTGGACCTGTTACATTGCTGGTTTCTTACGTGAGCTAGACCGATCTTCTATTTTCTTAGTTTCTTAGTTCTTCTGCCTGCCCTTGGGCTGGTTCAAATGTCAAGTGGTTGGCGTATACCCCAGATTTTCTCCATTTATTGTTTTACAGTTCAGAGTTGTAGTAGGTAACTTGGTCGATGCCCATGGATCTTCAAAAATTAATATATTTCCATCAATTGGCCTTGTCACGCGTATAAAATTGTCAACCTGTCATCTCATCTCAAGGGTTTCCATATGACATGAAACGAAAAACTCTCTTTTCTCATTTAGGAGAGATTTGAGCTCTGTTCAGTCTAGCTATAGCCGCATCACAAGTCCAACAAGATTATTAGGTTTAAATTTGACAACAATTGGTCTGGCCCAGAACGACCTGACCGGGTTCTAATCAATTGCTAGTCACTTTTTTTTTTTGGTTCTTGGTTCTTGGTTTTTTGAGTTTGTTTAGTTTGACTTTTTTTGGCAACTTTCAAATATCACAGAGCTAGACGTCAAGATACTTATGTCGTTTTCCAATGTTACAATGCCCACCTCTTGGTCCTGATCCCTCTTTCCCCTGCGTCTTCTTCCTCGTCGCGTCGTCATGGACTACCACAGCTACAACATATATATATGGAAGCTTTTAAGGTTGGAGACGCTTCTAGTCTGTTGCTATTGCAGATCATGATGCCATTAACGCCTTCTGCATAGCGGCCGGCTAGAGTGTGTAACTGCTCCACATTTTTGAACTCAGTGATGGAAACAGCACTAGTGACGCTGATGGCCCATTGCATGGCTGGCTTTATAAGAGGTCTTTTGATGATTTAACGTTTTAGGCTTTAGAATGTTGACCTTTCCAGTGCCAGTTTTGACTCAGATGCCCTAGATATATATTCCATATATTCATGAAATGTAACTGGGAGACACCTCGAGACACAAAAACGGTTTTATCTCAAGTCTATACTTTTGTCATCCTTGATGGATGATAAAATTATTACAATAGGCCGACAATATTTATTGTCTAGCCCAATGGAAGACCATATGCATGGCTTTTGAAAACCAAGGGGGGCCTTTCTGTGCAGAAATCTAAACACTCTATTGGTTTCAAAGGTTACTCTACACCATTTTGTGTTTTGTGTTGATTTTTGTTCTTGTTGCAGCCGTGGCTGGCTATCCTCCCCACCTGTTGAATCGACCTCCAGCTTGTTTCTTCGCGTTTACTGACTTTGATAAGACGTTTGGTTTATTTTTGTTTTTTGTTTTTTTTTACTTTTTGCTGGTTGTTCAAGTTGATTAGAGTTGGGTTTCTTGACCTTTAAAGGTCAAGTTAAATCGTGGACAGAGAGCCAAGGTGTTATGACTGCCCCTAATGTAACAAACTGGCTCCTCACGCGTTTACATTCTACTACTTTTCAAAATCACTTTTGATATCTCGGTCAGTCTTTTTTTTTTTGTATATTCCATTCTCCTTTGTAATTCCTCTACTTTATCAGATAGTTGGGCGTCTTGGTCGCTGCGGTCACACTCTCAAGTCATGTTGCTTTTTGACAGTGTAAAGTTTCTTTGATGTAGAGTTGACGTGGTTTGAAACCAAACAAACAAATGGAAAAGAGCAAGATGATAATAATCATCCTGTAAGTTAGAAGCAAACGCGCATGCCAGTTATCAACGCTATCAGCACTTTCATCGCTATCTACCAGCATCAAGGCACTTTTTTCTTTCTTCCCAACTGCCATTGCCAAACAAAAGACATATATTATCTTCAAATCAGAAATTAGCAGCTAGTGATCAATTGATCTGATTATTTCGTTTCTGTTTGGTTATTTTGTTCCTTGTTCTTGTTTTTATTACGAAGTACGACCTCGCGTTGCCATAATATTTGACGTATATATATATGCAAGACATTTAAAAAAAATTCGATCTAATATTATCGTTGCAAACGCCCGTGTATATATATATATATATGCTGCTTCTTTTCTAGAACCTGTTTCTTCCACTTTGCAGACCTGTCAGGCTGCAAGTAAAGGCGGGCCTGCCATAATTTTTTTCTGCTGTCAAATTGAAATGTAGCAGATATAATAATATTCTATTTCTTTCTTGTGTACCTCTTGGTCCTTTTTACTATTATAATTATTTATTTTGCTTGTCAAAATCTGTTTGTTTGTGCCTGTTTGGTTCTCGCCTTGTGTTGTAGATTCTTTCTTGATGGTGCTGATAGTGTAGCCCTTGTGAGACGTGATCAAGCAGACCGATCGTACAAACCATGTATTTTGACAATAGTAATTGATATCTCTTGATACGATCTTTCTGTTTAATTATTTTGTGCTTGGTTCATTTCTTGATATCTTGGTTCATCCATATCATATATCCAAGTTTATCGTCGCACTTCAATTTCTGTTTGGGTTGGACAGAGCGCCCCGACCAAACTGTCTGCCTCAGTTTACCCCACAAGATTACCACACCGCGTATGGAACCTCAAGTCAAAAAGGCCACTGCTGACGCCTCACACTGGCTATGTTTTTTATTGCTATGCTCATAGTCGTATACTCCATCCAGAGAGTCCAAATGTTCAAAAAGCCCAAGGAACCGTCTTATGTCTGGCTCACAGATCGATATATAGCATTAGAGTTCAAAAGCGCGTAGGTTCGGTCGGGCTATGAAGGTTTAATAATGCTGAACACAACGTTACTTTATTTTATATTGTCTTAACGTGCCTTAGCTTGTCCTTAACTTGACGTTGAATTCATCACTTTCAGCGTTATAGTGTCTTACTGTAGATAGAGTTGAATAAACTGAACCTTGAATTTTTCAATCGTCGTCATATTGTCGTAGCCATCGTCGTTATAGTTGTCGTGTCGTAGATCTTGGTAAACTCAGCCGAATTGACTGGTGATGGGTTATTGCTAGTTCTGCTGCTACCCCAGACTTTTTTGTCACCTTCCTCGCTCGCTCCCTGAGGTGCTCGCTCGTTTTGCTCGCTACTACTCGCTTGGATGTATCTAGTTTTTCATTTCATTCGCTTTACGAGCCAACCCTTGCTCATCATGCTTAGAATTATCCCATACAAGCTATATCTCTCCTGTTCAACCCCAGATTTACAAACATTTTCACTCCAACATGCAGTCAAAGAGAATTGCCATCAGTAAAACAAAATAGAAAAAAAATTAAAGAAAAAAAATAAGCATTAAAGGAAAGAATAAATAAACTAAAAGCACAGAAATAAAAAAAGGATGCGAAAGAAGCAAGCACACAATCAGCCAACAAATCAAGCCAAATCACGGCACAAATGCAAAAGAAAAACGAATCAACAAATAAATAATGAATAAATAACCCAAGCTCTCAAAATAGTTTGCTCAGCGGCGGGCCCTGAAGCGGTTCTCATCAAAGCTTGCGCTCCGACCTACCTCAATCTCGGACAGCCTCCTTTGGCGCCTCGCCTGGTCGTAGCACTCAATGCTCTCGCTTAGCGACCTCAACTTGTCCCGGTTGCGCTGCAGCCGGCCCATGTGCCTGTTATACTCAGGGCTTCCCCGCGTCAGGAACGGGTAGCACGACATCAGCAAGTCGTGCACCGAATCGTACACAGGCAAGCTGGGAATAAAAGGGCGCTCGGGGTCGGCTAGCAGCGGGCGTGGTCTGAACTTGTCGACGACGACGGGGTGGTCCTCTAGGTTCAAGTGACTAATAATCTCAAGCTCGTGGCCCACGAGGTACTCGGGGGACACCGCGGGCTGGTCGTCCTCGTCTGAGTCTGAGTCCTGGTCGTAGTAGTCTCCCTCGTCATCCAGGTAAAAGTCGTCCACGTCCTCGTCGTCGGCGTACCCGTCTGAGGCCAGGTAGAAGGGCGAGACGGGGTCCAAGTTAATGTCAATCAAGTCGTTTGACGGTGCGGGCTGAGGCGTCATGGTCAGCCGCTGCTTGTTGGGGTGGGTCTCCAGCAGCGTGGAGGGGTTCAAAGGAAACTTTGGTTTTTCGAGCACGGGCGAGACAGGCGGGCTCGGGGGAAGAGAGTAGGCTTTTGAGAGCTGGGCAATTGACTTGATGGCCTTTGCGGAGACCGTTGCCGACGGGGCTCTGAGGGGGTCCGAGGGCGGAGTGACGAGGGCCGTGGCTCTGCAGCGGACCAAGCCCAAGCCCAGAGCGGGCGACACAGGGTGCTTGATGTCCATAGGCGCGACCTGGTTCATTTTGGCGTACCCGTCTGCGTCAGCGTACGAGTAGCAGTCTACAAAGTGGTCCCAGTCGGCGTCGGATTCGATATCAGTCGAGGAGCAAGACGTGGTTGCCGTGTAGCGGATGGGTTTGGAGGAGTGTCCCAAAAAGAAGGAGACTGATGAAGGGTGCATTGTTTTTGGTAAGTTTTATGAACGATTGTGAAGTATTACAGATGATGAAGAAAGAAAGATAAAAAGAAGATGGAGAAGAGAAAAAAAAAAAAAATAGGAGAAGGGGGATGGAGTTATATATATATATATATAAGAGAAGATATATATATGGTGAGGCAAGTCCCTGAGGTTTTTACATATATATGTGGAGGAAGATTGTGTGGTAACATGAAAAAAAGAAAAGAAAAGTCTAATTTGATTGTAACCAACCGTTAAACGAAAGGGAGCGGAACAAAAACAAAAAAAAAAGAAATTTTTGAGTTGCAATATATATTGTGCAGGGACTTTTTTTTTTATTTTTTTGTTGTGGTAAAAGTCTAAAATAGGAAATTGAATCTGTACGATTAAATCCAAAAGTGGAAATAAAAGAACAAGAGCCATGCATAAATATTCACAAAAGTAATGTTGGATCTATAGAGATATCTACGTATACATGATTAATATGTAGATTGATCAATTGATGTCACATAAAAATATATTTTACAACAACAACAACATTGACAACGTTGCTTTTTGTGGATGATAATTATATATAACGAATACACACACCTCCATATACATACATGTTTGTTGTTGTATACTATATATATATATGTAAACAACAAGATCACTGTGACATCAAGATATCTATAGATATATCAGAAAAAAAGAAAAGAAAGGACCCTTCATTTTATCCTAATCAGGCAATACCATACAAAAAAAAAACACCACGAGAGATCTGTAACAATTATTATCAATTGTATCGCCCCTAAACATCAAATTGTTTAGACAGTTGTGTCCTCCATTTAACCCACCACCACACACAGGACGACGGTCGACACAAACGCCAACAGAGACCAACCAGAGATACAACAGATGAAAGAAAAAAAGCCGTAGATGATGATCTTTTGAATTGATAGTATACATACTGATCATAGACTGATACCAAGCTAGCTATATATATAAACAAAATACGGGGTAGAACAAGGACGTTCATATTTTGAAGATCAATTATAATGGGCGCCATATATATATATAGAAGCTACGGTTACATTACATGGCACAGGCTGGCGTCATATATCATCGATTGCAACGCTTAGACTCGCTCAATCAGGACAAAAAGTCCACGCAATCTGATTATATAATATAATATTATTGGTAATCAATTAGTTAGATAATCATAGCTCAGCATTTGTTAATCATTTGTAACTTATTTGTCATGCTTTCTAAGCAAGTTCAATTAATTATAATATACTGTATCCGCTGGCTAATTTGCCTTCACTGAAACAAAAAAAAATCCCAGCAGCGTGCACCATCAGGCAAGGCCCTATTTTACCTGTTGTTACACTCTCTGTCTTTCTTGAATTTCTTCCCAGACACAGTCAAGTTAACTTCAACCATCCACACAGCAGACCAGATTGACGACACGCCAATGAAAGTTCGTATTGCCTTTGCTACGTGTACGTTTTCTGCTACTGTCATTGCTCTCCCATTTCTCTGTGGTTATTCTTCTTGTTCTAACTAACGGGTTTGTTGAAAAAACAAACCAAAAAAAAAACACAGCCTTTTTAGGATTCTGCGCTATGTCGGCTTACCTCGGGTTTGCCGACCTCCATTTCCAGCACGACAAGCTGGTTCATTTCTTTACGTTTTTCCTGCTGGCCCTGGCGTTTTACTGGGCTATTGATGCGACGCGAAAGAGGTGCATCAACTTGACGGTGGGCGTGTGTGTGCTGGGCTTGGGCGTGGGAAGTGAGTTTGTACAGGGTTTGTTGCCGGTATGTGTTGGTTCTTCTGCGTGATCTCATGGTTTAGAGGGGGACAGTGGTACGAAGAGATTACGGCTAACAAAGGTGTGATCTAGTATAGGACGTTTGATCCGTACGATATCGCGGTATGCAATTGAGTCAGGCAGCATTTGATTTGTTTGTTTGGACATTTGAAAAGAAAGCCATCATCATCATGCTAACAATCAGAAGTGCAACATCGTTGGCAGTGGTCTGGCCACACTCCTCTCAGCCTGGTACCACAAACGTACGTATTCAGCTCCATGCATCTTGTCTCTTTTTACTTTTGGTTATTTGGATATAGATAAAAAAAAAAGAAACAAACAAACTAACTAGTCCAGGTCTGCTGGCCCGAAAGCGGTCCGCCCGCTACCAGGCTCTGCACCAGGACGACGCTTCAAGGCAAGGCACTGAGCCTGACCTTGAGGCCCAGACCGGTGAATTGTCTAGCACGGGGATTTCAGCTACGGCTTCGCCGGGCGTGAGCAGTAGCCCTGCGAACGAGGAAGCGGCGATCCAGTTGAAGGAGGTGGCGCCAGAGCCTGTGAAGGGCAACTGAATTGGGGTCCAAGAAAGGGTGTGATGATCATGACAGGTTGATTTTTTTTTTTTTTTTTTTTTTTTTTTAATAATTAAGAGATCGATGAGGAGAATGGGAGGGCCGCAAGGGGTGCGTGCGTGCGTGGCCTGGCCTTGGATGGGAACGAGAGTGTGCGCAAAAAGATATCATGTTGAGATATATTTTAGAGTTTAATTAAAAAAAACCAACAAAACAGGAACCGACAGGCAAGAAGAGACAAACCTACCAGCCTCTAGTGTGGAAGGTGGTTACGCAAGTTAAATGAGTTGGCTGGTCAACTTGATTCAACTAAAGAGGATAGGTTTTGAGAGCTCTATAGAAGAGATCTAAGTTAGTAGATACAGTTCTGGTGAACGATATCTCCATAGATTAGAAGTACAAACGGACAGAAGTAGAAATGGTCTAGTAGACATTGCACTTCGATCTAGACCCAAGGGGCACTTGAACACCTAGTCAACCAGGAGTGAGTTCAAATTCATGTCTGTGTATAAATGTATGGAATGAGACAAAATAGACATGGAGGGTTCTCTCTTTACAAAACATCAAGTTTCAAAGGGATGAAGAATGAGCTTAAAAAGGTTCGAAGCTACTAAGTTTGCAAGAATTCATTGTTTGCGGATCCATGAAGCAAGGACCAGGGAAACAAAGGCCAGGCTTGTTTTAGCACTGAGTGCCGCAGAGCTGAATTCCGAGCGATTTGAACTGCGATTTTACGAGCTGGGTTCAATCTTAGCGAAACAATTCAGAGAATTGAACCGACTTGAATTCGTCAACATGTTTGTGGGTATGTAGTAACTCAGGAATTATCTTTGACATATGTGAATTTACCACACTTGGTTCTTACCACTAACGCGTTTTAATACAGCTACTACTACTGCAAAAATAATTCATGTTCGAAAGAGAGTCGTAGCTTCTTGTCCCTGCAGCCATAAAAATTAAAAATATATATATAATATAATATAATCCTCAAGCCAGTTCTCTACTTTTTTGTTTTTTATTTTAATTCTGTACAAGGACAATTCATAGAAGCCGCCCTAGCGCTAAGTCAGGATGCAAATAGGAATGCGACGTCGCATCTCTCGAGTCCATCATACCAAGATCCGTTATCTAACTATCGATTGATGTGTATAGAAAAAGCTGATAAAAGAAAGAGTGGATCCTACATCAGCAATCTACCGGTGTTGCATTTGACAGGACGATGACTACGATACTACGACGTTGTGTTGGGTCCCCTCCCCCCTTTTTTTATTAGGCGATCGAGGAAGTCCATAGATATCTCTCTAGCTATAGAGACACCGAGATTGCAGATTACAGGGCTGGCTGCAGGGTTGGGAGAAGGACCCTTGCTTAGTTACCTGACTAGTGAGATAGCACACTTTAGTGTTACGTTAGTGTTCCTGTTTGATCTTAAATTTTCATTCATGAATATTATTTATAAAGGAAAAGAAAAAATAAATCATATTATAAGAAATAAAGAAAAATATCCACTGCAGGGGTGGGGGAAATGAAAAATGAAAAAAAAAAGCTGCTACCAAGAGAATATATTAAAACCCTGTATATATTATAAATTAATCAAAGTAGTGTGAATTCTAGTGCTAGGGCTAGTACGAAGACTAGATCCAGGGCTTGTCATATATATATTAGAAGAAGGGGCAGGTTTGCTTATTCATATAAAGCTTTGCAGATAGTGGCTGTCTTTGTACCCTTTCTTCAAAAGGGCTTCAAGTAATAATACAACCTGAGCCGTGAGAAGGGAAAAAGGAGTGGTGGGGCTTTTTTGAATTGCAAAAGATCAACAAGAATAACATGGCATAAATTAATTTATTAATTATAAAAAAAATAGTCCAAAAAATAAAAAAAAGTCAACTATAATTCTAAACGAGGAATCTGACATGAGGGACCCTTTTTTTATAATTTAATCTTGAAAAATTGAGCGGGTAGTCAGGCTTTGCAGAAGCGCCCTGTTTTTTTTAACATGCATATCTGCTTGACTGCAGGTTATCATCAGATATATCAAATGTATGAAGGACCCTTTTTTTTTCTTATTTTTTATTGTTTATTTTTTATTGTTTATTTTTCATTTTATTATTATTTCAGTTACGTTTCGCGATAAAGTCATACCACATCAACACATATACTTGGGCTATGATATTGCCATATTTTGGGGCTTTGAGACAAAAGAAAAGGAGCTTTTCTCTTCTTGATAGTTTGTTTGAGAAGAAGAAACAAGAAAAAAAAACCAACAGCGAGAAAGCCGAGGGGGGCTCAAACTCAGAACGACAATGGAACGACACCAAAACAGAAAAGTGATTGGGGAAAGTGAAGTAAATCCCAGGGAAAGGCTTTAAAATTTAGGGTACCTCAATTACAGGCAGGCTCAAAGAGAGGCAGAACAGGATGTGTTCTTGCATGGGCTTAATTACAGCTAAAAAATAATATACAGAGCAAATGAATTTTTACATGTGGCACAACCACAGATTTGAAATAGTGTTGAAGGCAAATCTAAGTGCTAAATATAATGTGGTCAAAACAGGTCAAACACTACATCTCTAAGACTCAGCAGTTCCACAAACAAACCAGCCCTAAATTTGAAATCAATTAATTAATAATATTTTCTTTATTAATTCCTAGCTGTAAAGTGTAAGTCAAATACAGATGTTTAAATTACTGAGCAAGGAGCTTGATTATTCAGATTGAGATTAAACGAATCTAAAATAGAATCGATTAATACATGGAATAAAAGAGAACTGCCACCGCAAAGAATAAGTTGAGAAATAATGCGGGACCCAGGGAATTGCATCAAAAACTTGGGTGGTGAGGGAAGAAGTAGGAATGGGAAGGTAGTTTGCCAGGAATATAGATAGACTCCATACATAGCCAAGCATGAGAATAAACAGGTACAATACACTGTTCCGTGAATCTGCCGTGAGTGCCAAATGAAAGATCACAACCATTGGACTTTGTGAATGTCTATTAAATTAGATGTCTCAGAAATAATTTAAGCAAAGATTTGGTAGCAGCATGCTAAGTTTGGCCACCAGTTGAACATGAAATTTCAGATTGGTCCATTGCCAACCTGCTGCAAGTTGGACGGCAATATCAAAAAATCGAGAATTCAATTAAATTACTTAAGGAGTACTTCTAGTATTTAGATTTGAAACCCAAATTATTTTAAAGACAGAGTCATGTTCAGTTGGACTTGTTGATATCACAGAGATCCTCATATTCAATCATGGCCAAATTATAAGTTTTTGCAATGGAGCATCACAATCTCAAGAATGATGATTCAAAATGCAAAATTCAGGGCAGGAATCTTTGGTTATAAATTTGTCAAGACAAAAAATGATGTGTGTGTGTGTGTGCGTGAAGAGTAAAACAAGGTGATGAATGAGTTTGTGACCTATTTCTAATTTGAGCAAAAGAACCTAAAAAAAAACGAATTGAAAAGGAAAAAAGAACCTCAAACCGGAGCAAATCAGGAAAATCTCACGCGCCAACAATTATAGGAAACTTCAAATTGGAGCCAATCGGAAATTGTGAATGAGACTGAAATAAACAAAGGGAAAAACCTCAAATTGGAACCAATTAGAATAAAGTGAACAAGACCCAAAACTGAAATAGGAAGAAAAAAAAAAAAATAAAAACCGGAGAGAATTGACGGCTTGAGCTTACACGCAGTACTTGATACTTTGTTTTTTTAAAAAAAAAAATTACAAAACCCGAAAAAAAGACCACTTCTGAGCAGCTTGAACAGCGCAGTATACGTCGCCGTGTACCTCGAGTAGCCACTTGACCATTCAGAGGCAACTAAAAATAGAAAAAGAAAAAATACTTCAAACCATGAACCTTGGAGCTTGGTAAGTTTTTAAAAAAAGGGATAGGAATGGGAATAGGAAAAGTGATATGGAGTATGGCAAAATCTCATAAATTATTGATGACTAAGGGTGAAAAAATGCGCATTATCTACGACTTAAATTCTCATTTAGCTGTCTGTTTAGCCTTGCACAGAGCTAAGGATCAAGTTTATAATACTTTAGAAGTGGATGCATGGGAGAAGGGAGCGGGCTAACACATACTAGCTCCGTTACAACACATGAGATCATGTATTGCCCCAATAATAAAAGATTTTAGTATATAGTTTAACAAACTATATTTGCCATAATTGACTTAGTAGCTAGGCTCATCTTTGGAAAAAAAAAAGGCTCACCCAGATTAATAATCTGACCATGTGATTTCTACATTTTGCATGACATTACAAGTTGTGAAGTTCTCAAGAGTTTTTAATCTTTATTTCTGTTTAAAACTTACTATAAAAGCTTTTTGATCAAGGTTTTTCTAGGACGAACAAATGTGTTTGCCTACTTGATTGAAAATCAACATGTCAAGCTCTGAGTTTGGTTATTTTTCATACTCCAACAACAGCTTCGAATTGTAACCAAAAAAAGCCAATGGAATTGAATATATCTCGTAGGATTTTACCTTGGAAAGCTCTAATCTCAATCTATCTATATTTTTTCAATATTTTTTCTCTTAGTCAAAAATATCCTCTTGTTTTGTCTTGCTCAACTTCTCAACTACTTCAATAGCAAGCGCTGCTTCAAAAAAAAAAAAAAATGCTTCAACCAATATTCCATGCCATACTTTTGTTGCCAATAAGATTTTTTAACGGTCTCCTCATATAACTTTCAGAGGTCCAGCAAGGTTGACTTATTTGGGCTAGTATTTCTCAAAAACGACTTTATGCCACCAGAATATATATAGATGTTGAATTGAACTATAGATGATCTAAAGTTGAGCTGCACAGTTCCATGTTTACTTTCTGCATATATAAGTCTTGCTACCTAAATTATTATAAGGATCTAGTCTTGCTTTCCATGTTAACTGTCTTCCTCCATAGGTATTTCAGATGGTGATCGAACTGAAATTGTGATACTGCAGACAGATCATTGCGTAAAAGATTATTCAAGTGACCGAATTAGAACACGTCTATGTTCATGATATCGTTTGCTGCCTACGGAATATCGTACTGGCTTCTGTAGGAGACATTGCTGGGTCTATTTCTAAGAAAGTTAGTCATGACCGATTGGTCGTGCTATAATTTTACCGATCGACATTCCCCGAGCTTGAGAAAAAAGACTTTTCTGTATAAAAAAATTTGCATATGACGTACTGGCCGGAAGTCTTGCAGTTATTGTGACGGATTGAATATTTATTGATAATTAATGGTCCTGAGCTCATGGATTTGTTGAAGATCAGCTAGCGTTAAACTAGCCCCTTGATTGAGTCTAACGATTTTTCCACTCAAAAAGCACTGGAAACTAGCACTATAGCTATAGCACTAGTCTAAATGCATGCACGGCTGATGATCCTTAACCTTTACATATTAAGTCTCATCTTCCCGCGTATGTAGAATCATACTTCTCTACTATAACTATTTCCGAAAACCTGATTTTGCTTGCAATGAATTTGCTCCAACCCATGTGCGCGAGGACCGAAATCTCGAATATTGAAATGTTATGAGTCCAATTCAGCAGCAATAACAGTAGGTAGTAGCATTAGGTTATTGAGCTCGAGCTAGCTATAGCGCTAGCGAAACACAAACCAAAGTATACTTACCCACAAATAAAATACCACATTGAGAAACTGCACATATATGCAAAATCGGACTATGAAAAATATCTTGATAGATCGATATCGGTTGCCCTGCGCATGTGCTGAAGAAATCGGATTTAAGGCCCATCCATGATGTTTCCAACAGAAGCATAACGGTTGATCGTGTGTGAATTCGGCAATCTTGCTTGAGCTCAATATTTCATGTATATATATATATATATATATATATCTGAGCATTAATGACAACAACCATTACTGAAAAAAAGAGCTGAAATCATTCTTCCTAATGATATATTTCATACAAGCACCATTTTATCTTCGTTTTATATATATACCGACATGATAATTTAAGTACAGCTTTGGTCACTGCTTAAAAAGCTGCATTTGAAAACATATATATATACATGTTATCAGAGTCTTCTGCACTCCTCAAACGGCGTTAATCACGCTACTGTGATCAACCGACGTCTACTTTGCTCCTAAACTGAACAGAAATAAGAGTGAATGGATTGAATCAACGAAACACTCTCTCTATATCTAAAAATAACGCTCAGTCCTAGGCAATATTATAGAAAGCTCTTTTCTCCGCAAAGCCATATGTTGTCTATCAACTCACCCCTGGGATGTAGGAAGGTTCCAAACAGTGTCATGATTGAACCGGCCTGGGCGTGGCTCTTTTCAGTTAATCTCAACATGCAAGTGCATTAAGTTTTTGTTTTGTGCATATTGAAACAGGTATACTAACTGTAGCTGTCTGTTGAATCCGTCGAGACGTGCTTCAGAAACCTAGACTGAGTAGTAGCGTAGCAGATCTAGGGAGAGATATATAGTGCTAGTGACAAGGCAACACCAACAGTTGTAGCACAATAGAGAAGCAGACACAAAGCGCCAAAGAGGCGAAGAACTAGCAGCAACATGGCCGGTCAATTGTAAAAGCTTGCGCATAATCGATGCAAGCGGAAAGGGTCCCATTTTGTACAGATTTGGCCAGTTCCATAATTTGCAGGAATATATAGCTTTCTGTGTTCTCAATTCAAAATAGATACCCGTTAACTCCATTAAAATATTATAAAAGAAATCATGAAAAATATGTGTACCTTCCCTGACAACAACATACTTATAGCTATATATATTTAAGCTACTCCTTCACTTGTTCAGAATGGTTGGCATTTTGCACCTATCGCCATAGATCTCACTGTCATGAACCCTCCTCCAACCTCCCCAGCTTCTACTCATATCGATAAACTCAAAACCTTCTCGTTTAACAACTCTAACGAAACCCCAACCTCTCTTCCCCAAATCACGCCCTTATCAGCCAAGCCAGGTATCACAGCGCTTCACCAACGTTCCAACTCTCAAACAAGATTAATTTCGCCCCCCGTTGGCATCACGCAGTCTTCCTTTGACGGTCAAGATCAAGGATTTATTTCCCAGCTTCGAGCAGGTTCGATGAACTCCCCTCGACCAGTTCCTGCCCCTCCACCTACGCCCCCAGCAATAACCGCTTCCCACTCGAGAAATAGCTCCATCACGGCTCGGTCTATAGCTGAGATCCTACCCGACAGATCCAAAACAAACTCTGTCGTCACCAACGATTCATTTATTTCTAACTTTACTCTCATGAGCACGGCATCTACATCAACGGCCGCATCCATTAATCCTCCGCCAGGTACCTTAGGCAAGGATGAACAAGATCAATTGCATACTCCACTAGCAGATCACACTGCAATGCTTAACGCACTTCCAGCTGTACCAGGGTTTCAGAAAACAATACCTCCTCCAAATATGGCCCCTCCAAGGCTACCTGATCTCCCAAACCCATCGCCAGATTCAAATCCAACTACTCGTCCAGCATCTGTCCCTCATTCCCTGGCCGAAGATTACTCATTTATTTCATATCTCGACCTTTCTACAAACCCAGCTCATGCTCAATCCGTGCAGAGCACAGGAAAACTACCTACGTGGGTCCAAAAATGTACCAATCTTCAGTACTTGATCGCCGATGGGCTTGGCTTAACGACCATCGATGAATGGGTTTCGGAATTGCTCATTCAATTAAGAGTCCTGAGGGTACCAAATAACAATATTACAATGTGGCCCGATCACTTGGCTAGGTTGCTACCCTATGACCAGATCACCGTTATTGACTTGGAAGCCAATCCGTGCTTTATAACTTTTTGTGAGCGCTGCCCCCGATTCACGACAGAGTATGCCAAAGCGGCGGGATATCTAGCCCCTCGTAAGGGACTTCTAAGGAATGGCACTCGAAAGAAGTCGGCTAGTGCTAATCGGGATTCCATCATTTCTCTTGCCCCTCCAGCCCCTGCAAGTCGGAAGAAGTCAGGGTTTTTCTTCAGCAAAAGCAAAAAGAACAAGGAAGTTCTCACCGAAAATGAGCCTCGCTCATATTCTTCTTCAGGGGTTAATGCAGCTATATACGATGATGACAGCAGCGACGACGATACGCTGACATCTTTGGAGCCCGTAATGCCTCATTTAATGAAACAAGTTGCTACAAATCAAAATTCTTCTATCTCCAGCAATGCGAGCCAGGATAACATGATCCCAGATAAATGGGCGCAAAGGCGCATAGAGGGTACTGAGACTGAAAAAACAAAGGTCTTGTTGAACCATCTCCGCGACATTTGGGAGCTTTCCACGCACAGCATCATACAGGAAGACCCTAATCTAAGCGCGCTAGCGTCTATTCAACGCTCAATGTCTTTATCATCATCATCCACTGCCCGCCAAAATATGGCTGCTTTGTCGCCTCGCACTTCATACTCTGGATCTTCTATTACTGGTGTTACTCGAGAGGGCAGCCGATCGTCAGCAGCCAAGCTCAAGTCTGCTATTCACAATCACTCTCGCCTCAATTCGCTGGAAGTTCTGGAGAAGTATCTTGACGAAGATTCCATTCCCTCTGATTTACCCCAATTCTCTCCTCCTGATCGCACCCAGATTCTTGCCATGCTCACTCGCACCATTGAGGAGGAGAAGAATTACGTTTTGCGCATGGGCGAGCTCATGACCATTTATGTCAATTCAAAGAAACGACCTGCAGTAGCAAATAAGCTCTTTGCCAATCTTCCTGCTATTAACCAGCTCCATTCTAACATTATGCTTGGAGCTCTCCAAGTGTGTTTGGATGGTTATGTGGCTCGGAGCGACCCTAACTTGACCCGGTTTGCAGAGCTTATGACGTCCAACATGAATGCTTTCCGTGCTTACATTGACTATGAAATTGCAATTGAAGAATCTATAAGGTTGATTACTTTTTGCAAACGCATCACTGCGCTTGAGACCAACCAGCGCGAGGTTCAAGGCGGCAACGTTCTGCCACTTGGTTATCGCAATGCAGATGCTCAGATTGCCGCCTGGATCCAAAGCGGTGTGCATCACAAGTTGCACAAACTCAATGGTCTTACAGACTATCTCCAGCTTCCTATCGATCAGCTTGAGCGTTACCGCATTCTTCTTCGCAAACTTTCTACCGTTACACCTGAATTGGAGTCTGCGTTTCGGTCTCTAGATGACATTTGCAGCCAAATTGAGCAGGAAAAGCCCAAGATTGCGCAGCAGCGGCGTATGGCTGAGTTTGACCAAGTTTACAACATGGCCTCGCTTATGGCTCGAAACTCTAGCATGCCTGCCCGCAGGTATCTTGGTGATGTTTTAGTCATGCTTAATTCGGAAGCGCGTCTTGAGTTAGCTTCCCTCAAAGGGATTCGAAATCCTGATGTAATTCACTACCTAAGCAGCACAGTCTCAAGTGACAGCATTGCTAGTTCCACTAGTGCAGACATTACTCCTATGCGGTCTAATCCTGTTCCAAAGGCAGTGACCCGCACTTATCTCAAATCCAAGTTCAATCTCCCCTTGCATCGCATTATTGTCTGCGACGACGTCGTTATTGTGACCAGCGAAGAGAAGAAAAAAGTTCTCAAAATGCTAGACCGCCGCCAGGTTTCGGCTACTTTGCCTTGGAAGTTTCCTTTACGCGAAGGGCCAGAAGGGTTGCCCACTGGCGAGGTTGCGTCTATCCGGTCGCCCTCATCAATCGGTAGTGGACCACAGGTCCCATCGGCAGCTTCAGTTAGCTCATCTGAGGCTAACGCAAACGGGACCCCAAATCCGAGCAGCGCTGTTCGGTTTTTGTTTCATGATGAGCCCTTGGTCTGGTACTGTACAGTGCGCACGTTCACCGGGGGCCGCAAAAGCACCTTGAAAGAGCCAAGAGCTCGGCTGGTTGAATTGTTCCAAAGTTAGTTATATATTTGTAAAGTATGCAGAAAAGGACATTCTGTTTTGAAGACTCAATGAACGAAAATGTTTGAGTTCCCGCTAGTATGATAGAACAGTAGAATCTAAGGGCCGTTAAATGAAATAGAGAATCAATAGCAAGTTGAAATGCATGATAACAGTTTGGTTTTTTGTTAAAAATTTTTTACCTTTATTATTTGACAGACTAGCTCAAAGCTTGGTAAAGGGAAACTAAATTATTTCATGGATCAAACACCACCCGAGAGGATCTTATGTTCAATTCACTGAACAGCTGGCCATCCGGCACAGCATTTTTTATAGGTATTGTATAAACCTTGATTCATGCTGTTCAGGAGTGATATTAACAAATATGTGAAATTCAGGCACGCTCTCTCAAAATGCCAGAGTACTACTAAACTGGTTTTGTTGATCAGAGTTTACTTTATGATAGTATACTTGAATGGCAAGATTACATCTAATAGAAGTGTTTCAGTTATTCTGCAGGTTTTGCATTTTATTATCTTCTCACGCGCGCATTTTCCAAATTATGCAATTCTTTGAAAACCGAGTCGGCGAATACCTACTATCAAAGTTCACTTTTCAAGTATGATGTTGAGTTTGACTTGTAAAAAGGCAGCAAGCTATCGGCCTAGGTCCAGAAAGGATTGTTGAAAAAAGCTTGCTGAGCTTCAGTATCACCAATGCGCGATTCGGTAAAATCTATAATTTCAACCAAGCGTTAACCTCTGCAGCAGTATCAATTATTAATTTTATATCTGCATGCGTTGAGATGGTTGATTGGCGGGAGAATAATTATCATTCAAGAACTTGAGCTTTTGGTTTGTCTCTCAGGGAATCACAGGTGAGAAGGACTTCTTGACCTAACTATAATCTTAGCATGAAGTGCAAGGACTTGACTACACAATCCACTATCTGCTGGCCGATTCTAGGACCAGCGGCTAGCTTCAGACCAGGTTATCTGCAAGGTGAAACTAAACAGCTTCTCCTCTCACTTTTTCTCTCGCTCAGCCCTGAATAGGCATGAAGCTGTTTGGCCTTGCCACACTGCAGTAAAAATCCGATTTCATCCTATGCTTTCTTTATAGTAGAGCCTATCTGTCCCTAAGCCGAGTGCTTCCTACCTCGCTATAGGCAGGCATATATAATATATAGTAACGCCCATAAATTATTATTTCACGGCGCCATTTTATCTACAGATATTCATGTACTTGGTGCGCTTGTGCAAGGCTGTAACCTAACCCTGGATCCTAATACGGAGTTGTATTTTTCCCTGTTTTGAACAAGTCCAATAATTCAAAACCATCACGAACTGTTCCTTCTCTCGCCTACTGCCTGTTATAAAATACCACGCGATCCTTCTCTCGCAAGTATCCTTCAACAGCACGATGCCTCCCAAAGCTCAACCTAAGCCAGCGGCGGCTAGGCGAAATAGCAGTAAGGCGTCACCGGCGATGGTGAAGCGGGAAATTAATCCCATGATGATGACAAGTGCAAACTCCCCCTCAGGAATGCTGAGCCCGGCCTCAATGATGGTGTCCACCCCACCGGCAGGGTTCGTCAGTGGTAATGGCATGATATCAAGCTCTCCAGGTATTATGCAAAATGGCGCAAGCTCTGTTTCCGCAGTCAAGGTTGAACCGCTAAACCTGGATTCCGTTGAGAGCATAGAGAACTCACTTACAGCCCTAAGTAACCTCAAGAGCAAGGTAGGTTGTCACCACACGATTGTCACTTTATCTAACGGGTTCTAGATTTACAAGCTACGTTTTGATACTCCTAATCTTCTCCAAGAGCTAGCATATCTTGATGAAACCCAACCAAGTATGTCCACTGTCCTTGTTCTGCCCCTCCCACGACCTCGCTAATTTTATAGCCGCTTCCCTTTTTCACAATAGTGCCCAAACAGCCAAAAAGCTCAATGTTCAAGTCGATGACTTCATTGGAACATATCGCCAATGTCACGGAATCTTTGACTTGGTTCGCAAGTCGCAGAAAAACGGTTTGGCGACATTTGGGCGACAACCGAGTCCCCAGCAACCCACACCTAGCTCTTCGTCCCCTCAAAATGCAATGACCACGACCCCTACTTCCGATTTAAATACCAGCAACACAAATATCACGACAACGGGTGGAAGCCCGTTTGTTAACAGTCCCGCTACTCTCACACAGAGCTTATCCCCCGCAGCGGCGGGAGTGGCTGCCACATCTCCTCAGTTACAACGCTCACCAATCCAACAATATCAAACCCAACAGCAGCAGGTCTTCCAACAGCAGCAACAACAGTTGCAACACCTTCAGCAGCAGCAGCAGCAAAAGCTTCAACCTCAATTAAGACAAGGCAATGCTTCTAACAACAGTACAAACCAAGCTCAAAATAATATTAATACGCCCAGCTCTCTCACTCCTAATCCCGTGCAATCTTCTCCCCAGCGGGCATCCTTATCACCAAATCAAGGTGTATCGAAGCTAAGTAATATGACTGCTGCTCAGCAACGTTCAAGGAGGCAACAGCATCAACAACAACAGATACAGAAAGCTCAGCAGCAGCAACACCAACAGCTGCAGAAAGCACAACAGCAAAAGCTACAGGCTCAACAGCAGGCTCAATTGCAAGCTCAGCAGTCTCAACAGCCTCAGCAGCCTCAGCAGCAGCAGCAACAGCAGCAGCAGCAGCAACAACAACAGCAAAGGCAGCAAATCCAGCAAATCCAGCAACAACACCTTCAGAAGCAGCAAGAGCTTCAGATGCGCCAGATTCAACAACAGCAGCGTCCTCAAGTACCGTTTTCACAACTCACACCTCAGCAACAGCAACAGCAACAGCAGAGGCAACAGCAATTACAACAGCTCTACAAGCAACGTCAACAACAACAGCAACAACAGCAGTTACAGCAGCAGCTCCAGCTTCAGCAACAACAACAGCGTGCTCAACAACAGCCCCAGCAACAGGCTCAGCAGTTTCAAAACCCTGGAAACGGAGCGAATGCAGCTTCTGGCACTACAACTACACAGTCAGGATTTTCGTCCGATAAACCTATAGTTTTAGACGACTCCATGAACTTCATTAACTTTTAGTAATTTAGCCCACCTATTTATGTATTTAAAAATCCAGTTGAGTTGTGTTGAGTTTGTGTATCGGAGATAGGACGCTCGATCATTGTCTCATTGAGGCTGTATATACCCTAACCTCGCCCCCATAGAGTCATTCAAGGTTTCCCATTTTTCAGATTTGGTCTGTTTATAAAAATCCAACTTCATCACCTTGGAACTTTTTTCTCCATCTTTCACGTCGAAATCAAAGTAAAATGACAAGCTTAATCAATCATACATTCAGCAAGTGCAAGGAAGAAGGTATGTCTACGGGTGTTTCTATTTTAATTGTTGACCTATTTCTAATCGATACATTCCTTAGGTCGACCTGCTCTGATTGCCTTTGTCACTGCCGGTTATCCCAGCATTGATGAGACGGTCCCCATCTTACATGCCTTGCAAGCTGGTGGCGCTGATATCATTGAGCTAGGAATGCCTTTCACTGATCCTATCGCCGACGGCCCTACGATTCAGACTTCTAATAACATTGCTTTGGCAAATGGAGTTAATACTACAACTGTTCTTGATCTGGTCGTCAAAGCTCGTGCAGCCGGTGTTACAGTTCCTCTCTTGCTTATGGGATACTACAACCCCATCATGCGATACGGAGAAGAGAAGCTGATTAAGGATGCACGTTCCGCTGGCGCTAACGGTTTTATCGTTGTCGATCTTCCTCCTGAGGCCGCTGTACAGTTCAGAAACCACTGTGCTGCCGAGAGTCTTTCCTTTATCCCTCTCGTGGCTCCTTCTACCACTAATGACCGTCTGGCTCACCTGACCACAATCGCCGATTCTTTCATTTATGTTGCTTCGCGCATGGGTATTACTGGTGCCCGAGGAACTTTAGAAGCTGATCTCCCCGAGTACTTGGCCCGTCTGCGTATATACACTAAGGATATTCCTATTGCTGTGGGCTTTGGAATCAGCACCAAGGAGCATGTTGATACTGTTGCAAAGTCTGCTAATGGTGCTGTCATCGGTAGTAAGATTATCTCTACTATCGAGGAAGCTGAACCCACCACAGCTGCTCGGACCGAGGCAGTTCGTGCATATATTTCCGAGGTCGTTGGTGGTCGCAAGGTCAAGACACTCACTATTGAGGAGTACAAGGCTGTTGTCAGCAATGCTGTCTCTATCCCCAAGGCTAACTCTGAAATTGGTGGTCTGAGCCAGTTCGGTGAGTTTGGTGGTCAGTTCGTTCCCGAAGCTATGCATGACTGCCTCAAGGAGCTTGCCAAGGGATTTGAGGATGCTTCCAACAGCGAGGAGTTTTGGGAAGAGTTCCGCTCCTACTACCCTTACATGAACCGTCCTTCAAATTTCCATCTGGCCGAGCGTCTCACTGAGTACGCTGGTGGTGCTAAGCTTTGGTTGAAGCGTGAAGATTTGAACCACACTGGAAGTCATAAGATAAATAATGCCATTGGTCAGTGCTTGATTGCTAAGCGATTGGGGAAGAAGAAGATTATTGCTGAGACCGGAGCTGGTCAGCACGGTGTGGCCACCGCTACTATCTGTGCCAAGTTCGGTCTTGAGTGCACAGTTTTCATGGGTGCTGAGGATGTGCGAAGACAAGGCCTCAACGTTTTCCGCATGAAGATGCTTGGTGCCAAGGTTGTCCCTGTTGAATCTGGCAGCAAAACTCTGCGTGATGCTGTTAATGAGGCTCTCAGATACTGGGTCACAAACCTTTCCACTACTCACTACGTCATTGGCTCTGCCATTGGCCCACACCCCTACCCATTGATTGTTAAGACCTTCCAGAGCGTCATTGGTAAAGAAGCCAAAGAACAGTTCAAGGCTCTCAACAACGGCGCTCTCCCTGATGCTGTTGTTGCCTGCGTTGGTGGTGGTTCCAACTGTGTTGGTATGTTCTCTGGTTTCGAGCATGATCCTAGCGTCAAGCTTCTGGGTGTTGAGGCGGGTGGTGATGGTATCCATACCGATCGCCACAGCGCAACCCTATCCAAGGGTCAAAAGGGTGTCTTGCACGGAGTTAAGACTTACGTTCTTCAGAATGCCGATGGACAGGTCCAGGATACTCACTCTGTCTCAGCTGGTCTTGACTACCCTGGTGTCGGCCCTGAGCTGTCTCACTGGAAGGATATTGGCCGCGCCGAGTTTGTTGCCGCTGATGATGCTCAGGCCCTTCTTGGATTCAAGTTGATCACTCAGCTTGAGGGTATTATGCCCGCTCTTGAGTCAGCCCATGCTGTTCACGGTGCTATTGAACTTGCCAAGACCATGAAGCCCGACCAGAATATCATTATTTGCTTGTCAGGCCGCGGTGATAAGGATGTGCACTCTGTCGCCGAGACATTGCCCACTCTTGGCCCTAAGATTGGCTGGGACCTTCGTTTTGAGGGTGCTTTGTAAATTAGTATATATAGTTTTGCTAGACGATGTTGTACCTGTGTATTTAATTGATTGATGAGATTATGTTGATGGATTCTTTTTTCCATAGAAATATTAGGCGGATTTCCAACACAAAGAAAAATTTCCAGTTCTTCCCAACTCATAGCGGGATGTGGGCATCGTACAAAGCCTCAGGACTTAACACTGGAGTCGGCCACACAGGTAGTTTATTGTACACTCCATCCCTGAGGCCGGAGCGGCCATTAATTGAGCCTCGATCTTTGGACAAAGGCAAGTTTCGATGAGATTCAATTAGATCCCTAGGCTAACACAGGTATAGGAATCAAACTTCACAACTTGACAAAAGGATTCAATGCAGAACCGTTAATACCGCCAGATACGCGGTATCAGGAGATTCATACAGACTGGCGTGAGAGTGCTGTTTTTAATGGGGCATACTTTCCTGAATCTATTCGCAATTACTACTTGTCAGAATCAAACAATGTGCTGGATGACAAAGTAGCATATGATCCGTCAATATCTAATCTCATGGACGTTGGGCTCATCCGCGACAGCGTCCACTCAAGTGATAAATTACCTTCAAGCGCGACAACGGCGACGAGATATCACCAGTATTACAATGTTGCCGCCTACGTGACTGGTTCTGAAAAAACAACCATTGCAGCGTCAATTCTTGGTCTTGAAAGCTACCCTACACACCGCGCTTATAAACCAGATGTGAGTTCTGATGGCCGTTTGGACGTAATGCTTCCTGCACTGCAAAATATCTCTATTTTAAGGACGAAGACTGCAGTGAAGCAGGTCGAAATTGTAGATCCGACTGCCTACAGTAGATATGATAAAAATACGACTGAATTGCATTCCGGACTCCTGATTCGTACAGGCTCCGACATTTCTATGCATCGATGGTCTTACCAGGATGAAGGCCTTAAGGACGTTATGGAAGGACGCTTGCATTCTACAATCGAAGTTGAAAACACGATCAACTTGCCTCTGAAAATGGGTGTATCTGATGCCGTTGTGCACTGTACAACCACGCGCTCGCAGTGTAATTGGCTAGCACTGATCCGAGGCTCTGGTGCTTTGACAACCTATACATTTAGACCGTCTGGTGATTTTGTATTCATGAAATGCCCTCCGCTCAGAGAAGGTGAATGCTACTCTAAATGGCATAGAGTGCGTGATATGGATCAGTACTCCAACTACAGCACAACTCCAACTGCGCTCTTGGTCGGCAACAGAAAGGCACTCATGCTATATGATGCAAAGAACAATCAATTTATAACCAACTTGATTCCTGACATCAACAAGAATACAACCTCTCTCCGCGATTTCCTTCCAGCTTCTGGTCGATATCTTCAGTATGGCCGACAAAGTAAGGTCCTTAGAAATTCTTCAGCTGATCATCAGTACTTTGTTCTGACTTCTGATAAGGTTCTTTGGCTGGATATCCGTAATCCGCGAAAACCTATCTTGTCAACTGACCATAACATGGATTCAAGAGATCCTAGTTTACAACTGGCAATGAGTTATCTACCTGAAAAAGAGTTGCATGTGGCTACCGTCTACAGCCAAATGGCACCTCTCACTACGGTGCTTGAGTTTGGATACGAGCGGCCCCCTCGACCGCCGGTGTGGTACAATGGCGATCAAGAAAAAGTCAAGAACTTTGAAACATTACCAATCAGCGCGAGAAACCCTCAGATTTTTACAACGGAGCCTTCAAAACGTACACAGACTCTCCGGGTTTTTGAGCTTCATGCAAAGACCGTGGATACTGCTGAAGGTATAGAAAATTTGCCTACTATGGTTGGCGCCTTACAGTATACAATTGATCATGGCCTATACTCGCATATCCTGAGCTCTGATCCAACAGTCCAGTTGGACCTGCATGACAAGAAACAGAGAAAGCACCCGCTACATGAAATCATGCTATCGCGAGGCTTGGAAGATCCTGCTGATGCTTTGAAGAGTGTCCAGTACTACAATTTCAGAACGTTGTACAAACGGCTTTGTGACTACCGCCGGCTCACGGCCAAAACAACTGATGATGAGGCAGCGGTGGCTCGTCTAATTCTGGACTTTTCTACAAACGAGCTTGATCTTCCCAATTCTTCAGACCGAGCAAAGAGTATCATTACAGCATTTCCTGATTACGCGTCAAAACTGGGCTTCGACTTAGCGACGTCGCTCTCAGGTATCAACTCGATTTTAGACAACCTGAAGCTTTTAACTTTAGATAAGCCGGATAATTTTAAGGTGAAAAACTTGTTGCCTTCTTTATTTGACTCGACAACAGTTGAATCTATTGAGGAGTTTTACAAGTACCTGAAGCTGATTTGGTTGAAGCCTTTGAAAGGATTCGCGCCTTCTAGAGAGCTCGAAACAGCAGTAGCGGCTTCTCTAAACAACAAATCTAAATCCAAGGGCCTGTTTGTACTACCTCATCCCAGATTAGCCAGCCATATGAAAGCTAGGTCTTTAGTTGCTAAAAAGAAAAAAGTGACTAAGGCTAAGGGAACAAAACCTCAGCATAATGATGAATGGAGCTCGGAGTCTGAAGGAGGCTACCCACCAATCAAGCTAGAAATGGACGATACAAATCATGGGATCTCAGTCAAGCAAGATCCTTGGGCTTCAAGAAAGTGGATCCGCCAGAAACGCATAGGACCCCCGATCCCACGGCGGTCTGTTGTGTTCAAGAAAAACCACCACCAAAACTTTATCGAACAGCGCAAAGCCATTGTCGAGCACATTGCGACACAGGTTTACATGGCTTGTCTTGCCACCCAGTTTGAGGATGACTTTAAATCAGCGGGCGATAGGTACTTGGACCCCGTTCGCAAATACGCAAAGGAGTTAAGTGCGCATTCGCTGTCACCAGATACCCGCGCTATCCTCGAAGACTGGACGATCGGGGGCGAAGAAGTACAGATTGAAATCGACGATGACGACGACGACGACTATTATGGCGCGACGCAGCGTGACTCTGTGTTCACTCAATCACGCGAGCCGTCCTACATGGACCCGCGTGGCTCCTTGGCTCCTCCCACCCCCACACCGCGTCTTTCTACGCCGGCAGCGCGTCGCCGCAAGTCGGCCCATTATTCGCAGCCGTCGCAGCAGCAGAGCTCGATGGAAGAGACGCCTCCTATTATGTCGCAAGTCCCGGCTATGTCGCAGCTTGATGGAAGCCAACGAAGAAGAAAGTCTGGAAAGGTACAGAACTCACAAGGGCGCAAGCGAAGAAAAACAACCGAAGGTTTCTAAGTGGCTAATGCTTTTGTCATTGTGGTATATAGTAATTGATTGTTCATTAATAGAATTACGTGTAGTAAGTGTGAGATGGTGTTTTCATGACCCAAGGATCGCGTTTCTCAGATTCCAGTCTCAACATAACGCGAGGTAGAATGAAAAATAAATAAATAGATGATGAGTAGGTGTAAGATATTCTGGTATACACTGGCGTTAGAGCGCGGTAGGTGTTGTCTCGACCTTTTTCTGTCGCAGGTAGTCGATGATTTGCTAAAGAGATCAGTTAGTTCTTGTTCATCATTCATTGACTTCGAGCAAACGACATATATCAATAAATCCAGCATTGCTTATCTGAAGATGACTCAAAATAGAGCTCTCTTAAAAACGAATCGATTTGTTGCGAAGCAAATGGAGTGAGGACACTTTATACATACAGCCACAACTTCAGGGCTGATTCCCTGCTCACACAACGAGACACATAACGACAGAGTTTTCTTATCGAGCCCCGTATTCAGCAACTGAGAGATATCATGCAGGGTGTCGATAGACTCGCGGGCACGGCGTTGGCGTTCCCTGTCCATTACTGGTGTTGATTTTGTTTGGTTTGCAGTTTGGATTGTGTTTGGCGGTGCGCGCGAAAACTTAACTAGGCTGTTTAGGTCTATATTTGTCCCAGTCTGTTAGATCAATGTATGAAAGCAAAAGTAATGCTCTACATGCTCTACCCTCACAGTTCGATAAGACCTACTGCTTTCTCGATCATTGTAGCCTACAATTCTCTAATCCTCTGGCCTCTTAATTGAAATCACAAAAACTTTTATTTGGTCGGTCGTCACAATAATATACACAATCATAATAGATGAGTGAAATCCTTCACACCTCCAAGTCCGGCCGAAGCAGCAACATCTCGCCTCGGTTCCCGGCTTAGTCTTCCAAGATAGCGGACTCGTCTTCCTTGTTTTCGCCTCCGTACAGATAAAACTGGAGGAGAATGATCAAGTCCTCAAAGATAGTGCCCAGGGATCCGATCAGCCAGGGGAGGTACATCTTGATGTACTTGGCGTCTGTGCGGTAGAAGAGAATGCCACCCGAGTATGTAATGTTGGCCATCATAGAAAAGATGAAGAACAGCAGTGACAAGCCGTAGACCGATCGCTTTTGGTGATTCTGGTAAATTTGGGGCAATCGCGCGCCCAGATAAAGGATAGCAGAAAAGTATCCTAGAATCTGAGGTCCCAGTCCAACTTCATCCTTGATGGGCTCTGGGGTGTTCTCTTCTTTGCTAGAAAACAAAAAGCCAGCAACGCCGGCAGCAAAGACAAACAAAAGCGGCAGAACGTACTGAGTTAGCACGGTTCCCGACGATTGTGGCGCAATCACAATTGAGGTCAACGAGTCTCTGCGCGGACGAAGAGAAGACTTGCGTCTAGAAGCACTGTTTCTGCGATCCAGGAGCGGCTGGGTTGGGTCTGACGCAACACTCGAGCTGCGGTGCTTGTGAGCGCCGCCAATTCCTCCAGTGCCAAAGGTACCTGGCCTGTAATACAAGTAGGAGGAAATAAGCAACCCATCAGCTACACAAAACCACAGAGCCAGGAGAATGACGCCAGGGAGCAGGCCAGCCCACAGTGAGCCAATGAGATTAGAAACGTCGCCCAAAAACCAAATGGCAATAAACCCGGCAGAGATGCCCTCTGACGACTTGAGCTTCCATTGCTCAATGAGCTGAGGCAAGAGAATGACTATCCAGCATGCTAAGCTGGTTGATGATGAAATTCCGGACAGGACCACACGGAGATGGGATGGTGTAACGACAGGCATTGTAGTGTTACTCCCTGTTGCGTCAAAAATGGAATTGAGGCTGAGAGCAGACATTGGCACTATACTTTAAAGGGGTCTGAACTAAACTAAGCTGAAGAAATATAAATTCAGTGGAGAAGGAAAGCTTTCAGGTGGTGAGAAGCGGGTATTGCGCTGTATGAACTGTCAGGAGAATGGCGAGCCGATGAGCTACTGACAGTTGACTATGACAAAAGCTGAATGGGTTATATGAGGAAGCAGCAAAAGCCAGTTGAATTTCAAGATGAAAAGAAGAAGAAGAAGAAGAAGCGAAATTATTTCAAAAGAAGAAAAATAAAAAAAAAGTTGACAGGCAAGAAAGGCTGAAAAACTGCTGAAAAGTTAACAAAGACGCAGCCTTTTTTTTTTTTTTTTTTTTTTTTTTGCAGTAAAATTAAAATAGTCTACAGATCACGTGCACACTACAGCCCAGTTGTGATGTGAACCCTGAACTATACTACTGTATACAGCGAAAGATTCTTTCTCTCTTTTTTACATCAAACCTGCCTTTGATACTGCTAAGAGATTCAATCGAAAAAATCATCTCATAATGAATCCGAAACCTGAAAAAAAGACAACTGATGTTGGAGAGGGTATCAGGCGTTTAGGGTCTTTTTTTTTGTTTGACCTTTGTTTCTAACACAAAAGTGCAGCTATGACTATTCTTGCTGACTACCTGGGAAAGCAAAACCGCCCGTATTCAGTTACAGATCTAATGACGAATTTGCATAACTCCATGTCTAAACCCTTGATCACCAAGGCGCTGACCCAGCTGGAAACGGCTGGCACCATCAAGGCTAAGGCGTACGGAAAATCAGTCATCTACGTGATCAAACAGGCAAGTGACATATGAACAGATTCTGAGACCAAGTTAAAAAAAGAAAAAGTTAACCAGGGTGTTTGTAACTTTAGGAACCTCAGGCGACGGAGGATGCAGATCAGCAGGCTGAGATGGACTTGACGCAGCAGTTGCAGGATCTGGAAGATCAAGTTTTGGCTCACGCTGCAAACCTCAAAGCTATGAAAGATCGTGAGATCAAAATAGTCAAGCGTATTCATTGATTCTAACAATTACAAGAATTGGCAACTATTCTTGCCACTCCAACTAATGACCAGTTAGCAGCCAGCCTCGCAACGCTGCGAGACCAAGTTCAAAGCCAGCAACAGGTCCTGACTGAGATGAGTGCTGAGCAAGACGAGCCTCTGCCTGTCATCAGCCAAGAGGAAATCAGTGCCAAAAAGGAAAACCTCAAAAAGATTTTTGCCATTTATACCAGGCGAACCAAAATTGTAAGTTTTCTCAAAGATCGAGAAGGAAATGCTCAGCTAATGTGTACAAACAGGCACGAAACATGTGGAAAACAATTCAGGATAACACGCCAGATGGCGCTGAACTAGAGGTAAGTAATGTTCTGCCGCTGTTACTGTTCACTTGATTAATCACAGAGTAGAATGAACTGGGCTTGGAATGGTATCTGGAGGCAGGGCCCAAAGTCTCAGGTCTCATTGCTTGAGCCATAATCGTAAGTTGCAACGAAGAAACGGGCAGAAGTCTTCTATGAGTGGAAGAAAATATGTTTATTGTCAACTTTCAAAGAGTATATATAAGGATATATATGTTTTGCAATTGAAATCAAAGAAGAAGGGGGGGTGAGTGTCTGTAAGTGTATCGGTTCAAGGGAAGGAGGGGAAGGCAGGTTTGAGATTGTGAACAGAATTTACTTCAACAATCTGAACAGAGTGTGGGCTGTGTTGTCGTTGATGCAGTGCTCCAAGTGAAAGAATTCTTCAACACAGTCCTCCTTGTAGTCCCGCTCAGCGTAGTCAGGCTCCCCCTGGGCAGCGGTGACGCGCTCCACGCACTCCTCGAAGTGATGCTTGAAGCTATGGCAGACGCCCTCGGCAGCGGCAGCTCTGAGGGCAGGGTAGGGATCTTCGGGCTCGTCTTCGTCCTCGTCGTCCTCTTCTTCTTCTTCCTGTTCCTCTTCTTCAGCTTCTTCGACTTCCTCGGCAGCCTCCTCAGAGGTTTCTTCAACGGCTTCGGCCTGGAATGGGTTGTTAGTAAGAATGATCGAGAAAACAGGGTGGACGACGAGGCTATTGAAGAAAATTGTACTGAAGGGGATCTAGAGCATACAGCAGAAGAGGTCGGCAGGTTGAGCAAGAAGGTGAAAGAAGGTAGCCAATGATGGTTTGCAAACATGGTCTAAGATCAAGATGTCACAAACTGCCTTCTACCTTCTAACCCTTCTGGTCTCATAATCCCGCCCTAAAGCTCTGCTTTCTCTTCCGCACAGTGAACTCTGATCCCGTTAAGTGAACCACAACTCTTGAACTCAAACCAAAACCAACATCTAAATCGACCTCTTATTTGTATTTCAAACACCTACCTCTTCTTCCTCCTCAGCCAGAGCGACAGTAGGCAGCAGGGACTCAACAAGGTCGGACCAAAGCGATGCGAATGTAGACATTTTGAATTTAGTCGTTCTTTATATCGACTTTGCTAAAATATAGTTGTCGGTATCGAAGGTGGAAAAGTGGAAAAAATTGGAGAAGTTAATTCCCTAATGGTTTTAGTCTTGAGGTTTTACAGCTAAACAGCCCAGAGAAACTTTACTATGGAAAATGCTGAAGAAATTTGGGTCTCAACAAGAGAAACTCAAAAAAAAAGGTGTGGCTGTGATTGGTCAAAAATGTTGGCCTAGCCCTCTATATATGAATTTCAAAAAAGCCTAACCCTGAATATGGAAAATATTTTTTTGTCGCTTCCACGTATAAAACGAGTGATGGCCTAGTAATAGAATAAAAATCTACGTTTGATCTTGATCTGATCTTGGAATAGGATGAAAACTTTTGTATTTTGAAAAATGAAAATTGCAACCAAGAAATAAATTATCCAAGACTCAATATACAACTTAGACACGGAGGGAGTTCTCAAGAACACGCTGCTTCTTAGCAATCTTAGCGTTGGACTTGGCACCAAGGATACCACCACCCCACTTCTTGCGGGCCTCCTCGCTCTTCTCACCAAAGTTAGCCTGGATAGTAGAAACAAGGTTGGAAAGGGCGGCCTTGTCAGCAGCCTTGACGTCAGTCAAAGCAACAACGGCAGCAGTCTTCTTGTGGACAAGAGTTCCGAGACGAGCCTTGCCCTTGACAATGGCGTAGGGGACTCCGAGCTTGCGGCAGAGAGCAGGGATGAAGACAACCAGCTCAATGGGGTCAACGTCGTTTGCAATGAGAACAAGCTGGGGCTTCTTGTTCTCAATGAGGGCGACAACGTGGTTGAGACCGTACTTGACAACGAAGGGCTTCTCAGAGACATCCTCCTTCTTCTTGCCCTCGGCAATGGCGGCAGCCTCCTTGGTAAGACGCTCCTTCTTCTGGGCGGGGGTCTCGGGGCGGTATCCGTTCAGGAGCTTGAAAGCCTGAGCAGCGGTGTTCTTGTCCAGGGTGTTCTGGAACTGGGTGAGGGCAGGAGGAACCTTAAGACGGAGGTTCAGGACCTTCTTCTGTCTCTGCAGACGAACGTAGCCGGGCCACTTGACGAAACGAGAGAGGTTTCTCTTGGGCTGGATGGCCTGGCCAATGCCAAAGTTGCGGGGTCTCTTCTCGATGAGGGGGTTCTTGGAAGAGGCAGCCTTGGAGGCAGGCTTAGCCAGGGGAGCGGGAGCAGGCTTCTTTCCTTTGGAAACGGGCATTTTGTCGTCTAGTTGTCGGGTTGGCACAGAATCAAGAAGAGGAAGGAAAGAGAGGGAAAAAAAAGAGAGGTAAAAAAAAACCGGCTCTGGGAGTATCTTTGCAATGGGATGTGTGCAGTCAGTGAAAAAAAAAAAAAATCAAAGTGTGTGTGACTACTTATTACCTAAAACAGAAATTCCCTGATTTGGAAGTGTGAACCTCTATTGGGAAATGTCAGACCTAAACCCATACTGTAGCCCTCCTTGGCGACACCCCTACTGCCAACGAAAACTTCTGCCTTGCTTGGTTTTTTCACGTAGAACACGCTCTCAATCAACCCTTGAAGTCTTCGTACACACCCGCACAGTAAGTTATCTTTTTTGCTCAGAATGAATTTCTCACTACGTAGCAGTTGATATCCAGGGTCTTGCCCTGATCAACTGTTTATAATCGTGGTTATCATCCTCAATCTCCTGCTAACTCTTCTCCTCAGAAATGTCCAAGTCCAAGAACCACACGAACCACAACCAAATCAAGAAGGCTCACCGCAACGGTATCAAGAAGCCCAAGACCTTCAAGTACCCATCTCTCAAGGGTGTTGACCCCAAGTTCAAGAGAAACCACAAGCACGCTCTCCACGGAACTGCTAAGGCTCTTGCTGCCCGCCGTGCTGAGGCCAAGGCCTAAACTCCAACCTCTTCATAACGACGACACCACCAAAAACCTCCTCCTATCTTTTGCAAATTGAAATCGACACCAAATTAAGAAAATGAAAAAAAGCCTTAGAGTTTTTTTTTTGGAAAAGAAAACTTGTTAATGTATGGGTCTAAGATGTGTATTGATAATTGAATGCGTTTTCTCATGATTTACTTCTGCGTTACTTTAGTCTCATGATTTCTGTAAAAAAATGTTATCTTTATTTTGTTGTTATCCTACTTTATTACTGACAGTCTTGCTCTACATCTTTATTCCTCTGTTTTTATGAGCTAACCTCTGGGACAGCAGAAAGAATCGGCTTTTCTTCATTAGCTGCCGTGTTCTGCTTCTTGGCCTCTTCCGCCAAAAGTTCTTTCTCCTTTTCTGACATGCTCTGCTCCTCCATCTGATCCTTTGCACTCTTCGCAATCTCGGGCTTGACTGTGACAGAGGGAGGACTGGTGACACGGGCCCACTGGGCGAGCAACTTCTGTTCAATCTCCGTGTCCAACTCCTCATCATCAACCTCTTCCTCTTCCTCAACCTTGGCTGTCACCGTGGGTGCCTGAATAGGAATAGCTTCGCCTTCACCTTCGCCCGATTCAGCTTCGGCCACAATATCAGCGACCTTGTTCAGCTTTGCGGCGCCTAGCCTTTCGTACTTTTTGACAAAGCGTTGAATTTCGGGTCTATTGGTATCCATGATAATCGGCGAATCGGCCCGCAAGACAAAGTCTGTTGGATTCGACTTCTCGGCCGTGGTGATCAGCGTTGCCTTCACCATTTCCTGGGCAGGCGGTGCTTTGTAGACATATCCAATGGGGGAGTGTGAGGCGTCATATTCATGATAGAGACTCTCGGTCTCGAAATAAGCGTCGCAACTCAAATCCCAGAATCCTCCAAGTTGCAGATTTTCACACTGTGTCTTCAACATCTGAGATCCGTAAATAAATGGCGAGTAAAAGATAAAGGTTGAGATTGTGCCGGCAATCAAAAGGCCATAAAATAAGTTGACAAGGAGAGCTTTGCGCAGTGTCAAGACGCTAAAGTATTCCCACCATCGAGATGACGCAAGGATTGAACAGTAAAGAGCAGGTAGATAATCAGGAAGTGTTGCATGCTCTCTAAACACCAATGGGAAAAATTGGCATGCCCATAGAAGGAGAAACCCACCAACATGATGATCCATTTCCCTGATTCCTTCAAAATGCTTGAAAGATATCAAACCACGTTGAAGGGAAAAGAAAGTAAAGATCTTGAATAGAACGTATGTCGCAATACCAACAATCGATCCGTACCACACAATTACGTTTCCGACTAGAAGAACTTGCCTATGATGCTGACGGAATAGGGCAATTCCATGATTCATCAAAGGAAGCATGTATCCAGCTTTACTGTATGAAAAGTTCTTCTCTTTCCGCAAAGTCTTGTCCGTGTGAGCAATGAGCTTAGTGTATTCATCGACCTTCTCCATAACTGATGCATCCTCATACCTAACCTTGTCTGCATTCTCAGGATGCATGGGATGGTAGTTAGTCTCGACAACCCAATAAGAGTTCTCGTCAATAGCATTTCGAGCGCAGGTGATTTCTTGTTGGCTGAAAGCAGAATCTGGTAACTTGACACGGTGGGAAAACAAGTAACACATTCGCAATGGGTGCTTGAACTTGACGACTGAGGTAATAGCGCGCCACTCCGTCTTGGCAATTTCTGGGTAAGATTCTTCAGGGACAATCTCAACTTGCCACAGATCGTTTAAGTCACCAATAAACCCATCGGCACCATAAGCAGTGACTTCAAATTGCCAGTCGTTGTCGGTAATCGGTGCCTTATGGTAATGAGTATGAAGACGTCTCAGTGATTGAAAGTGTCTTAACCTCACCAAGCTACCATCAGTTACAACGCCGAAGGGTTTTGTATGGATATTCTCTTCTGTAGTAGAAATATTCTCAACCAGCCAAATATTGTTCAAATCTCTGTACCCATAACCAGTAACCTGCTGCTGTCCAGAACCTCCCTCAAAGAAGGCATTATGAGAATGCAGATACACGTTGGTATTCAAATGTCTAATGGAAACCATGCTTCCAATTCCAACGGGTGCAACGACTTCGGTATTAGGGCTGTTGATGAATGAAGCCTGAAAGGGACCACTTACAAACGGTGTTCCATCACCATTGCCAGGGAGTAGCTGAATGTGAAGCGCAATGGCCACGCCAGAAAAGATGAGAGGAATAAAGTAAAAGTAAAAGACTCTTAGTCCAGAGCTGAAAAGAAACCTGGTAAAGGGATATTTATCTTTAATATTTCCAAATCCCCAAAATAATTGATATGCGGAAGCAATGAAGACCCAGGCAACTGTCCACCAGCCTTCGTTGTGACTGCTCACCAAAACACCGAGCGTTAATCCGAGCAGAGTCGCAACAAGGTGCCACATGAGACTAAAGTGCTGTTGGAGCTCAAGCAGCTTCCAAAAGTAAACAGCAGCGCCCAAAGCAAAGAGAATGATTGGGCCCTGAAAAATGAATCGCTGCTCCAACACATATGAGCACTCGAAACCAACAAAGATCGCCCCCACTGTGGCTCCCCGTCTCGTCATGCCAGCCAACTTCAAAGTCAAAAACGTGAAGATGACCAAGCCAACTCCGGTCAACGCAGAGAAGACGCGCAGCTGTACAAATGGGAACGCATGGCCAATGTAGCTGTCAAATTGGCCAAAGTCAAATTGGCCTGGGTATTCAAGCAGATGAGCCAAATAAGAGTACATGAGACTGACAAAAGGAGGTTCTGAGTCGTAAAAGAATCTACCTCTCATGTAATTGTTGATTCGGTTGCCAATAATCATTTCCTCGTGAACAACATTGGGGGGATTCGTAATATTCCACAGACGAGCAATAAGGGAAGCCAAGGTCACGAAGATGAGTGATCCGTAATCTTTTGATGTCAGGGCGACCCTCTCGCGAAGCGACCTGGGCACATCTGAGGAAAGAACCTGGCCAGGCTTCCATAGACCCAGCAAAAAGCCTGTACCGGTGGCTACATAAGCTGGTTTAGAAGAATCATAGGGGTTTGATCCGCCCTCATTGTCTGTGAGATCAACTTGATCTTGCTTTTCGTTCGACACTAATGGCGTAGCTGAATCGTCTGACATTGTTGAGTGACAGACTATACAGGATCAATCGAGTAGAAATATAAAATATCTGGACAATTCTTGACGAATCGAGGACAGCAAAGAACTTTTAATAGTCAGTGGATCTTCGCGTCCATAAAAGTAGGGCAGAATTAGCGGAGAAGAGAATGATGATCAGGAACGATTCTCCAGAGAATCGCAGTCGATATTGTATCCAATCTAAAGCCAATACACAAGAGAGTGAAGTAAGAAAGAACGACGATCTGCCCTGAAAATCCCAGATTGATGTGTCAATTAATAGTTCAGACTGTGAGGGGAGGAAGAATAAAAGGGAAGGACATTTTTCTGAATGTGAAAGTTGGATTTTTTCTGTTCTGCAGGGAGGGAAACCCCACAAAACTCAGGCGGCGGCTGTAGAATGGAAAAACACTGGGAATTTTTCACTCCCACTATAGGCTCACGGATTAGGCGTCACAGAGCGTAGCTTTTCATAGGGACAACTACTAAAATGATTGAAAATAAACACAAAACTTTTTCTACAATCATGGAATGTCTATATAATTTACTTCCCGGTGCTTCTGACTTATATGAGGACCCAATCTGCGGGTATCGGGCTCACTACCCTACTTCCAGTACGAAATCACCTCGTAATGAAATGAAAAAAAATAACCCGGTTAAACCCTAGCCCAAACACTCGAAAGTTTTTTTTTTTTTTTTTTCTTTTCTTCCTTCTTGCTTGGGAGGAACTGAAATTTTAAAAATTTTTTGACCCAAGCACAATTGCCCTTTGGTTAAGAGGACCTTTACGGGATTCCTGATTTACAAGCAATAACGACTCAATAGACCTACCGCAAATATGGATATTTCATATCCTGTAGGTTCTGAGATTACCTCGGTTGATTTCGGGTTTCTTAAACCAACGGATATCAAGAAACTATCTGCAAAACAAATCACTTCTCCCCAAGTCTTTGATAGCTTGGATCACCCAGTTAAAGGCGGTCTGTACGATCTCGCTCTTGGTGCATTTCTGCGTAACTTGTAAGTGATCATGAAGTCAATTCTAGCGGCCCGGATCTAACGATTGTAGGTGTTCGACATGTGGTTTAGATGACCGCTACTGCCCAGGACACATGGGACACATTGAGCTCCCAGTGCCAGTCTACAATCCTCTATTCTTCCCTCAAATGTACATGTTTCTTCGATCTACCTGCCTGTACTGCCATCAATTCAAAGTGAAAAGCACAGAAGTCCACCGCTACGAATGCAAGCTTCGACTTTTGCAGCATGGCCTTACTATTGAGGCCCAAGAGATTGACAATTTCCACCAAGGCCAAAACAGCACTGACAAGAAGGAGGATGCTTTTGATGAAATGGAGACTGATCTCACCAGCAAAAATAGTACCTCATCTGACATTCAACTACTTCGTGCTCAGCGAGAGGAGTTTGTTAGAAAATCCGTTGCCAAGGCTATCGCTGATGGCAGATCCACTGAACAGGGTATTTCGACATCTTCAGTTCAAGAAGAGCGTAAGGATCTCTTGCATGAATTCTATCTCATTGCCAGATCTCGCAAGTCTTGCGATAACTGCAAAATGATTTCTCCAAAGTACAGAAAGGATGGTTTTGCCAAGATCTTTGAGCAGCCCTTGACTGAAAAAGAACAACGACACAACAGTTTGCGTACGCTGAAACGGAAGAGAGTAGTTGCTTCTCAAAACGGCGAGCTCAAGGAAAAGCTACCTCCACGGGAAGGTGACGAAGTGAGACTGCCTGCCGACCCTGTTGCTTTTGGCAAGCAAGCTTCCCGCTATGTTCTCTCTGTTGAGGTTCTCAACACCCTTCGATCTCTGTTTGTTCAAGAAAGAGAAATTTGCACTGTGCTGTTCCAGAAGCGACCCAATATGAAGGAACCAGTCACTGCCGACATGTTTTTCATTGAGAACTTGATTGTTCCTCCCACTAGATTTAGACTGCCCTCGCAATTGGGCGATCAAATTCACACAAATCCTCAAAACGACCTCCTAATGAACATTCTAACTACGGCCCTTCGTGTTAGAGATCTCAATACCCGCATGAATGAGTTCAAGAGCCAAGGTCTTCAGGGCGATGAGCGCAAAAATGTATTCACTCACCTCATGAATGCTCTCGTTACCATCCAAAATGATGTCAACGGCTATCTGGATTCAACCAAGGCTGGTCCCACTGCTGGCGCAACACCCCTGCCTGGTGTTAAGCAGGCTTTAGAAAAGAAGGAAGGTTTGTTCAGAAAGAACATGATGGGTAAGCGTGTCAACTATGCTGCTCGTTCCGTCATTTCTCCTGATCCCAATATTGAGACCAATGAGATCGGTATTCCTCCAGTGTTCGCTGTTGGTCTCACCTACCCTGAACCTGTCACTTCTTACAACTTTCACGAAATGCGACAAGCTGTTATTAACGGTCCTTCGGTTTGGCCTGGTGCCGTCTCTATTAAGAATGAAGACGGATCTATGGTGAATCTAGAATCAATGTCACTTGAGCAGCGTACAGCTTTGGCAAACCAGCTTCTAACTCCCTCCACACCTAACGGAGTAGTTAACAAAAAGGTCTTCCGTCATATTCGCAATCACGATGTAGTGCTCATGAACCGTCAGCCAACTCTGCATAAGGCTTCCATGATGGGTCATAAAGTTCGCGTGCTTCCTGGTGAGAAGACTCTGCGTCTGCATTACGCCAACACTGGTGCTTACAATGCCGATTTCGATGGTGATGAGATGAACATGCATTTCCCACAAAACGAGAATGCCAGAGCAGAGGCACTCATGATCGCCAACACTGACTCTCAGTACCTTACTCCTACCTCCGGTAAGCCCCTTCGTGGTCTTATCCAGGATCATATTTCCGCTGGTGTTCTTTTAACCAGCAAAGATACCTTTTTTACTCGCGAAAAATACCAGCAGCTCGTCTACGGATGCCTGCGTCCTGAAGATGGCCACACGACTTCTGGCAGAATTCTTACAATCCCTCCTGCTATTCTCAAGCCTCATCCCCTGTGGACCGGAAAGCAGGTCATCACAACTGCTTTGCTCAACATCAAGCCTCTGGACCGAATGGGTCTGAACTTGAAGTCTAAGAACAAAGTCAAGAACGAGTACTGGGGCCAGCATTCTACTGAGAACGACGTCATCTTCAAGAATGGTGAACTTCTGTGCGGTATTCTTGATAAGTCGCAATATGGTGCTTCCGATTATGGTTTGGTTCACTCTATTCATGAGATTTACGGTGCCCACAGTGCTGGCTCTTTCTTGTCAGTTCTCGGCCGTCTCTTCACCCGATATGTGACTTCTATTGGCCTTACTTGTGGCATGGATGACCTGCATCTGACAGCTGAGGGTGACCAATGGAGACGAGACATTCTGAATTCTGCATCTGAGGTTGGCCGCAAGGCTGCTGCTGAGGTTACCAACTTGGATCCTTCAGTGTCAGAAACTGATCCTGAGTTCAAGAGACGTCTTGAAGAGATTCTTCGTGACGACAACAAGTTGGCCATTCTTGATGCCATTACTCAGTCCAAGGTCAATGCTGTTGCTTCCAGTGTCGTTTCCAAGTGTATTCCTGACGGTACCGAGAAGCGTTTCCCTGTGAACGCTATGCAGTCCATGGCTCTCTCTGGTGCCAAGGGTTCCAACGTTAACGTTTCTCAGATTATGTGTCTTCTTGGACAGCAGGCTTTGGAAGGTCGTCGTGTCCCTGTCATGGTCAGTGGTAAGACCCTCCCATCCTTCAAGCCATTTGACACACAAGCTCGGGCTGGTGGCTACATTTCTGGTCGGTTTTTTTCTGGTATCAAGCCGCAAGAGTACTACTTCCATTGCATGGCTGGTCGTGAAGGTTTGATTGATACTGCCGTCAAGACTTCCAGATCCGGATACTTGCAAAGATGTTTAATTAAGCAGCTTGAGGGTGTGCAGGTCAACTACGACAACTCCGTTCGTGACTCTGATGGTACCTTGATTCAGTTCATGTATGGTGGTGATGCTGTTGATGTCATCAAAGAGTCACACTTGACCAAGTTTCAATTCTGTGCTGACAACTTTGAGTCGCTGCTGCAAAAGCATCAGCCTGGTGAGAAGGCAGTCAACTTGGATATCGAGGCTGCTATTGCATACTCGAAGAAGGTCAAGAAGCACAACAAAAAGCATGTGGATGAGCCCCACTACATTCAATCTGCCAAGTACGATCCTGTTGTTTCCACTTACAATCCTGGTCGATACATTGGTAGCGTCTCTGAAGTTTTTGAAGATAAGCTGGAAGACTTTATTACCAACAACAAGCATCTCTTCATTTCCAAGAAGGATGCTAAGGCTGGTTTGCCTGGTTTCCAAGACAAGACTTTCCGCGCTCTCATGCAACTCAAGTACATGCAGTCTATTGTTGACCCTGGTGAGGCTGTCGGTATTATTGCTTCCGAATCTATTGGTGAGCCTTCGACACAGATGACCCTGAACACTTTCCATTTCGCTGGTCACGGTGCCGCTAACGTCACTCTTGGTATCCCTCGTATGAGAGAAATTATCATGACTGCCAGTGCTAACATCAAGACTCCTCAGATGACTCTCCCGATTCTTAGCGATATCAATGACGATCAGGCCGATATTTTTTGCAAGAGTGTCGCTAAGATTGTTCTTTCTCAACTTGTCGATAACGTCACTGTCACTGAGAACGTTGGTGTTAGTGTTGATGGAACTACTACCAGAGCATACAATATCCGTTTGCAGTTTTACACTCGCGATGAGTATGAGTCTGAGTATGATATTTCACAAGCTCAGCTGGAGCATTGCGTTACTGGTTCTTTCATTGATCAAGTTACTACTACCATTAAGAAGGAAGTCAGGAAAAACAACATTACTCAAGACGTCCAAGTTGGTAAGGCTATCCCCATTCGTGATGAGACGATAGCCGTCAGCAGACCCAAGTCCGGCGATGGCGAGTCTGACGGCGAAGATGGAGATGCTGATGACGACAAGATGAAGTCAAAGACCAAGCAGTCTGTATCTTACGATGCTCCTGATGATGAAGAGCTTGAGGTCATGGAGGAAGCTCAGCGAACTTCTGATGATGATGATAGCTCTTCTGAAGAGTCTGACGCCGACTCTGACAGCGAAAGCGAGGATGAGGAGCCTTCTCGTCTCCGTTCTTCAGATGCGATGGCTAGAGAGCAGGCTGTATTCACCAAGCACAAGAACTGTACCAAGTTTGAGTTTGATGATGTTGATGGAGAGTTCTGTGAGATCCGTCTTGAGTATCCTTCATCGATCAAGAAGATTCTCATGGTTAACCTCGTCGAGGATATCTGTCGCAAGGTCGTTGTGAGACAAATTCCACGCATTGGTAGATGCTTGCATCCTGCCCCCGAACAGCATGATGGTAACCGTGTGCTGGTCACCGAGGGTGTTAACTTTCACGCCATGTGGGAGGAAGATGCTTTCATTGATTTGAACTCAATCACTTCTAACGACGTTGTATCCGTTCTACGCACATATGGCGTCGAAGCTGCTCGTAACACTATTGTCCGAGAAATCAATAACGTGTTCAAGACCTACGCCATTTCCGTCAACACCAGACATTTGGACTTGATTGCCGACATGATGACTCGTGAGGGAACTTACTTGCCTTTCAACAGACAGGGTGTTGACTCTGGAACTTCGCCATTTATGAAGATGTCCTTTGAAACCACCTGTCAGTTCTTGACCAAGGCAGTTATGGACGCTGACACCGATTCTTTGGATTCCCCATCTGCTAGAATTGTTCTGGGTAAAATCTCCAAGTCTGGTACTGGTTCGTTCGATGTACTCACTCCCATCAGTACTGACTTGTAAAAAAAGATACTACTTGTATTACACGGTTGTTTATTTGTATAGAATTGTTTTTATTGCTAATTGTATTTAACACTTATTTTCGGACTCGCCCAGATGTTGATGTTTATGTCTACTAGAGAGCCCATATGAGAAGTATCTCACCCTAACCTTAGCGATAGAAATATAAGCATCAGACATCTCCATTACAGAAAATTTCATCTAACAAGGCCTTGAGGCGATATCCTCACAATGACATCGATAGAGGCTGTGTATATTATAGACATTAATGGGTATGTGATAATTACTCACATTTCTTTCTTGGCTAACATTTGATTTAGCAAAGTTGTGCTGGATTATCCTGTTAGTGCATCTCCACCAAGTGTCCAGACTTTGATCCCATACGTGATCAGTTCTGAGGATGGCACAGTATTAAGCCCTAGCAATGAAGGAAGCAATAGTTTAAAATCACTGGGATCTGGGCTAGCAACTGTTCAGCCTCCTATCATTGAAATTTCTTCATCTCGACTACTGTTTCACCAAAAGTATGGCAATGTTATCTTTCTTTTGCCATGCGCTTCAACAACTCCAGCCATGATACCGTTTGAGTTTATTGCTCGATTCATAGATGCGCTCGAATCCTTTTTGACGGCACCGATCATTCCTACGAAAATTGAGCTTAACTTTGATATTGTTTTGCTCATTCTTAGTGAGATGCTTGATGGCGGCGCACCCTTCGTTACAGAAACCGACATGGTGCACGAGTATGTTCAACCAACTGGAGCTATTGCAAAATTCTTATCAGCTGCACCAGCTTGGCAAGGAGGCGGTATTGAAAAGCGCGGGTTCAACAATGACATTCCCTGGCGCAGATCCAATGTAAAACACACCAACAACGAGCTCTTTGTCGATATTGTTGAAACTCTCACTGTAATTATTCCGCCATCCCGCCGGCTGACACGCTATGCTGTTCCATCTTCATCATCTGCATTCTATACCAGTACCCCAGCTACCTCATCTCATCAATCCAAACCATTGATTGCTCGTGTTGAAGGTAGAATTTTAATCAACTCCCATCTTTCAGGCGTCCCAGATATCAGCTTGTCGCTGAACACTGGAAAACATACACTTGAGTACCCCACTTTTCATCCGTGCGTTAGGAACGAGGCTTGGATGGATGAAAAGTCGAACACAACTGCCAAGAATACGTATTCATTTATACCTCCCGATGGAAAGTTTCTGCTGGGTAGCTATGCATTGAGCGATGTTGATATCGGCTTGGTACAGGCAGATTTGAGTACGGGCCTTGGCGCGGATAAGACCGAATTTGAAGTCCGGGTTTGGACTTTGATGTCACGCGATTCCAAGGCAATTGAGAATCTAAGCATTAATATTGTAACCGATGAAAGCAAAGTTCGGGCGATCAGGACTCTTCGAGTGACTGCAGGTGACTTCAACTCTCTGGATGGAACTACTGGAGAATGGAGATTTGCAGGCAAGACACCTTTGGGATGGAACGCAACACTCCGTGGTGTTCTGGTGAAGTTGAATGAAGAGGAAAGTGATCATGAAGAAGAGCCAGTGCCAGAGGTCGTTGAAGTGCCAGTTACGAAAAAGAAGGGCAAGGCAAAGGTTCAATTGATTGACAACGGTGACGACACGGTAGCTTCGCAGCCTATTGGCAAGGCAAAAAAGAAGAAGAGCAAGAAGAAGAAGGACGTTGCTGCATCTGAAGAATCATCAGTCGTTTCTGTGAGCGCACCGGCCCCTTCTAAGAATCAGGTAAATGCGATTTTCCCAACACATATCTCTGTGTCATACAAGACAATTGGCCAGATTCCCAGTGGTATCAAGGTGCAAGCATTAAAAATTGGCAATGCCAGAGGGTCTGGAGATAGCGTGAAGCCCTTCAAAGGAGTTCGATACATAACTGTAACTGGTGATTATATTGTACGATAACTTCTATAGGTCTATACGATAGGATCCTTTTGTTTAGTCTTGACATCAAAACCATTCTCAAGCAATCCAATAATGTCATCGAGACTGAAAAGTTAGTTTGCAGTTTTGTAATGAAGAAAAGCCATACCGATGAACAACAGCATCTGTTTCTGGAGCCTCTTCAATGTGCTCGTTAACGTCCGAACGGATTAAAATGGTACCAGCACCAGCTCTGTAACCAGCCAGCATGTCGTCAATCGAATCACCAACCATGATGACGTTGTCGGGTTTAACATTCTACAACATTAGCAGTCGTCTCGCAATTCTTGATTTAACATACCCAAGAATTGACAATATGAAGAAGACCTGCAGGGCTGGGCTTAGGAGGCTTGAATTCACGAGTAATGACCTTTACGGTTAGAATTTAGCAGAGAAACACAAAGCATCCATGCATACTGGACCGAATTTGTGTTCACTGAGGAAGTTGGTCAGCAAATAATCAACAGGAACCTAAGCTGAATTAGAATATAGTCAAATGAAAGTACCATTTACTTACAGGAAAATTTCGGGTCAAAATAGCCTTGGGGATATTCTGTGAGTCGATGAACTTGGGAAGGTGTGTTAGCGGCATCAAGACCAAACTCTACTTGATCTTACATCCATAAGTTTAATCAAACCTAGATCTGCTGTTAGTTACAAAACAAGTGAAAACAGATCTAAACCATATACCTGGCTGAGCTTCCATGTCCAACATGGCGGTTTTCTCAATCTTGCGGAGCTTCTCCTGAGCTTCTTCTTGCTCCTTTTCAGGTAACGAATGGACGTAATCTAAAATATCAATGCCCTTATCAATGCACAAAGCATCTCTCATTTGCTCTTGAAATGTCGGTCAGCTCATGTAAAGTCCAAAAGGACCCTAGTACTAACTGAACATCCATGTCTTGATTGGTTAGCAGTAAGTCTAGGTTGAAAGATTGAACATGCCTGAGGTTTGCACAGAGTTCCATCCATATCAAAAATGACTCCAAGAATAGGAAGATCTGTGACATTCTTGGGCTTGAGAATGAGTCTGGCTGCCATTTTTGCTCCGCGACTGTCCTTCCTGTCAAGTACTTGAGTGCTCAAGATTGGAGTCTGATCTTGCAGACCTAAATCAAAGTTAACCCGATCACGTGTTAATTACTCAGCAAAGTCTATTAATTAGATTTAGTTCACCTTTCTTCTCTCACCATCACTCAATCCACCTTCTTCATCTTATTCTGTATATTAGGTCTTATTTACTGCTTGTGTGAACTATTGAATTGACAGAGGAAGAGTCCACTGAGAGTTTAGCGTCATTTCATTTGTCTACTGAGCGGCTTTCATACGAAGGCAAAGAAACGTGATTTTTAGCAGGAAACCAAATTACCCCAGACAAAAAACTTGACTCGAACTATTTTTTGAACCATGGCTTCTGCAGTTCCATACAATTCTGAGGGGTTTGGAACTGAGGCCAATCCATTTGCACAGGATCCAGCGCCGTCTAATGAAACTTCGACAGAATCCACTAGCCCAGATACGCAGGAACCCAGCGCCGCAGAGACACGCACCGAACCAGAAGAAACCCCAGCTCCGCCACCTGCAGAAGCACCTGCTAAGGCACCAGCTGCTGCTGCTCCTGTCCCTGCAGCTGAATTGCCTGCCAAACCAGTCAAGAAGTATAAGCTGGTGTTGAAAATCACAGACTTGGAACGCAATGGCAAAAAAGACCCTATATTTCGATTTGATGCCTACGTAAGATTCTTGGTTTACTTCTCAAGGTATTTCACTAACCTTAAAAAAAGACTACATTACCACGATATCGAACGACGACATTCAAGGACGTGCGAAGAACACATCATGAGTTTCTTAAGTTTGGAGCTCATTTGAACAATGCCAATCCGGAATGCTTTGTGCCTTCAGTGCCCCCAGCGGTGACGTCAGCAGGCGCTGGAACTGAGGAAGACGAAATTAAGACCAAAAAGAAGATGCAACTATGGCTTGACCGTGTATCCAGCAATCCTATCCTTGCTCGAGACGAAGAGTTTGCTTATTTTATTGAATCTGATTTTGGATACACTCCAGTCAACAAGCGCCGACCGCCTGCCACCGGTATCACCCGCAAAGCTTTGAAACAGCTGCAACCGCCTCACGATGAAGTACGAGAACTGGCTGACTTTCGGCCGATTATTAAACAAATCTATCTTACCAGCCAGGAAACCAATGCTAAACTGGAAAGAGTGTCCAAGTCGCGCCGAAATCTTGGGCTGGCCATGACTGACTTTGGGCAAAAACTAGCACATTACTCCCAGACCGAACATGAGTACCCCGGAATGGTTAACATGTGGATCAAGCTCAGCAAAGTTGTGACTGGGCTGGGAGACCTGGAAGCCGTTAAGGCGACTTTGGAGGCCTCGAGTTTGGGTGATGGACTAGCGTGGATTGCGCAGGATACTTATGTTGCGAAAGAAGCAATGACGAATCGGCATTTGCTGACAAGGGAATTGGCCAAGGCGCAAGCCAACACTAAGTCAAAACATCAGACGGCAGTGAAACTAAAGGGTTCGACAAACATCAACCCCGCGAAAGTCGACGAAGCGATTACGACACTGGAGGAAGCAACCAAGGTGGAAGAACAGCTTACGGCTAAAGTGAGACGGGTCACAGAAAACATGCTGATTGAAAAACCGATCGTCGAGGACAGGCTGGAGGGAGACATCAAGAACTACATTGCGGAGTATGTGCTGCGCACCATTGAGTCCGAGCGCCGGGCGCTTAGCGCCTGGGAATCAGTCCGCGCGGACGTCCGCTCAGCAGACGCAAATGGCGGGCTCAGCCGGCTGGGGCGCGAGACCCACCCCAAGTGGCGGCGCATGTCGCTGGCGCAGAGCCAAACGGCGCGCGGCGACAGCTGGAGCGGTGACAGAAAGGTTCGGGCGCAGGACTTTGCGGATCCGACGAACTTTGGGGAGGATTTCGGCAAGCGCAGCGGTGGTGGCAGCGGCAGCGGCGGCATGGGAGTGGCCGGGGCCGTGGGCGGAGATAAGGATGGCGGCGCTGATGAGGATGATGAGGATGGAGCGGGTGACGGCGGGTTGGAGGACGATGAGGCGACGTTAGTTGATGCGCGTAATGCTGCAAACTTGCTAGCAGGGTCGACTTTCTAAAACTCAATTCCAACTCTCTCTCCACTATAATCATGCAAAAAGCCAGACACTCTTTTAAATTGTTACAATCCATTTTTTTATACTTTCATTATTTCATTAGTTCATGTATTTCAATGCTTGGGCAAGTACACTTTTGGGGGATATTTTTTACATTTTTCATTTTACGATACCAGGTCAGCAAGATGATGCGAACTTCTCTTCATGACCTGAGTGAGACCCGTTTCCAATCGGTAGACCGTGTTCATTTTAAGCGTAGACGCTGTATGCAATTCCTCCCTCGATCGGTGCATTGACAACTTGTACGTCTCCAAACTCGACTCCGTCTGGCGCGTGAAATCCGAATCGTCATGCCATATAGTCGATCCCGTACTGTCGCAGCTCACACTGCGCGGCGACTGTTTCTTGTCGGCTTTGAGCTCGTCGTCGGTTTCAATAATGGCACTCGTGCAGCTCGTAATGCTGAACCGGCGCAGCCGGCCAATACCGCTGACCTCAGTGCTGGACTCGTCCTCGTATGCCGAGCTGTGAGGGATGTAGTCTAGGGATTCAGCGGACCCGAGATCAAGCATGAGCGTCCTAGGCTGCGCTGAGCTGCGACGCCTAAGTCTTGGAATTGAGTGTCGTCGGTGTGAGAGGAGCTTGGACTTGACTGCGCCTATGGCAGCCTGGATTTTTGATTTCATATTGCAATTGGCTTGGTTTTATATTTTTATTGACTTCTTGAAAGGCCCCAAAAGTGGTTCTTTCAACAGATACTTATATACATAAATATAGATTTTATCTTCTTTCTTTCTTTTTTTTTGTACACTCTAGATTTAAGTATCAATTATTGTTGTCGCACTCGTTTGTGTTTGCTCTATATATCTAGATTCATTATATAGCTTTCTTGAGCTTGATTTAACAATTAAGGTAACCTGAGCCTTTAGCTTTGACAAACTTGCCCTATTGATAATTTTTCAAGGTTGCGATATCTCTAGTCTAAATAGCAACTGCGGTTTGTGTCCAGTCTTTGTTCTTGCGTCTATTCTATGCCCTAATCTCGTTGTCTTGAGAGTGTCCGTTGCTTCAGATTCCTTTTGTCTGGAATAGGCTATCACGATTGAGCGTCGGAGAACAAGCAAAGCTGGGAATAAGGAACCCACCAAGAATGTTTTTCTTGTCATGTTATGGCTTTCCGCCGCAATGCCTTATAATTTATGTTAGTGTTTCTCTAGGCAAAATCGGGTTTAGACCGCGTACACAATGGGTTTGACTATATATATAGCTATAGATCTCAGCATGAACTTGTTTCGATAGCGCACCCCGCGGAGGTGCTGTTGTATGATTTTTTCATGCGATTTGGATGTTAATCTTCATTAAGGCCCATGCACAACAATATTCCCATTGTCTGGCATGCACTTGTGTCGCAGGACTGGAAGCAATGTGGAGCTAGATTAGAGATCAGCCATGCTTCTAAAACCTCAAATGTCAAATGATACAAGTGAAATATATTAGTTCAAGGCTCTGAGCTAGCGGGGACTAAGAGTAGTAAGGTTTTTAATCTAAGTGGTGCTGGTCAGGTCAAGACCAAAATATTTTTCGTACAATTACATATATACTTGAAACTGTGATTGTGCACCTCAGAAGTAGAACAATCAATGCCGCAAGGTTTGGAAAAAAAAAACTGCAGATCATGCATGCATGAATGACATCTAGAATCAGTCTGCTGTGCGCTCATTTTGTCGTTAACCTCCGCCAAAGCTTGGTAAGAAAAGGCGCATTGGGTCAAAGCTTAAACCAATCATCAAGAGATGCATTAGTTTCAGATTCGGCTTCTCGAACACAACAAGATAAGTGTATGGGTCCTAAACATTGCTCAAGCGAGACCGCATTGCGCTTGCTTAATTACTCTCCAGTTATAAGTTTCAACCGAACGTGAAATATCAGCCTGGGAATCTACAGATAGCTTGACGCATTTCACATGGAATCAATATATAATTAAACAAAAATTTTACAACAAGTCGCTATACATTCAAGTATAAAATTTGCACATTTTATTCAAGCGCCTAGCTAGTCAATTTCAATAACTTGGTCATCGTCGTCTAATAATTCAATCACGTCGTCATCCGCATGTGCCGCAGCGGCTGATGATGATCCAGTCTTGGCTTTCTTGGATGGCGAGTCGGCGCCGGGCGAAGCCTCCAATTTACGTTTGGCGGCGGGAGTGCCTTGGACATTGTCTGCGTCTGTAACCAGTTCAATGTCTGATTCGTTGCCGTTGCCGTTTTCGGCAGCGTCCTTTGCTGGAGGAATATACTTTTTTTTGAACTCGACCTTGGGCAGGTCAGCCAACACCGCCACCACCTCTTGTTCAGTCTGCGCGGCCACAGATGCTGGCTTTTGGATGTAAAGCTCGATATTGGAAAGAGGCTCATCGCTTTCATCCATGACCGTCAGTAACGACTCTGTTTCCAGCCCCAGATCCAGTAGCGTGCGATCCAGGTTATCGTCAAAATCGGGGTCGTAGATGAGATCACTCGACACGATCGAAAACTCGTCCGAGTAGTCCCAGTTCTGCTGCAGCAGCGTTTCGACTAAATGCTGGAGCGTCGTGACGGCTGGATCAACCGGCAGAATAACTCTCGTAACGCTGCAGGCGACGCACTCGCGGTGTGGGCCCTGCCCGCGCTCAATGCTGAATGCGTGGGTGGGTTCACGCGACAAAAATACAGTGGGAACGCTCTCAACGGCCGTTTTTAGTTGGCCCGTTTTGACGCCAGTCAGAATCTTGATTGACTGTAAAACAGACAGCCCGGCGATAATCGCGTTGGTAGTCGCAATCGCGGGGATAATGTTGCCGGCCATTTGCTTGATTTCAAACTTGGACTTGAGCTCGATTGAGAAAATCTGAGACCGCAAAATGGCTGCCGCTGCGACAAAATCAAGCGTATCTTCGTCGTCCTTGTCGAAGGAGAGTGGAGCGGCTGGTTTGTACCGCGCTTGTAACCGTTCTGTTGAATCTAAAAGCACAGCAAAAGTCTCTAGAATGGTCCAAATACTCTGATCTTTCTTGAGCGCCGCCGCCGCAAGATCCTTGAGATCGCCTTCTTTGGAAGCCTGCTCCTTGAGGTCCTCAAAGCTCATTGGAACCGGCGCTTTTCTCGTTTTCCACATTGTATCAATAGACGCCAGACGCTCTATATCTACCGTAAAGCATTTCGTAAACAGGTTTTCTGCAAACTCAGGCGCCTCGATGGATTCTCGAACCGACTTGAGCTCGTTTGCTTCCTTCTGCAGACTCTTCAACTCTTCTGCGTTATCTTCTGTTTCAGTTTCGTCTAATGGAGTAGCCGCTTCTTCCTCATCATAGAGCTGCGAGAACAAGTAGCTCTTTGCCCAGACGATACAGTGGATTGGTTGCGAGGGCGTCGATCGAATCGTGCAAACAGCAAACGACTTGGGGGTCTCCTTGGGGTTGCACTCGTAGCACTCGGTAAGACCACCGACAATAGCCTGGGTCTGGCCTCTAAACCCCGACGTTCCACTTTCAATCAGCGGGACATTTGCAGTGAGACACATTTGGTTGACGTAGGAGCGCGCGTCCTTGTTGTCCAGCGCATTGTACACGATATCAAAGCTCTGGAACCACGACAGCGGAAACTGGGTTGTATCCTTGATATTGGCAAAGTACGGAACCAGTTTAACGTTTGGATTGAACTTGTTGGCGGTAGCAGCTGCGACCGAAGATTTGGGCTGCTTGATGTGCTTGTGTCTGAACAAGAACTGGCGGTTCAGATTGCTCAAATCAATAGTATCCAAATCCACCTTTTACGTTAGATCGTTAGATAACCAAGATCAAGTAAGTACATACCAAATGAATCTCAGAAAGACCTAGCAGAACCAGGTTTTTCAGCAATTCACATCCAATGCCTCCAGCTCCCACCATGAGAACTCTGGCCTTTTGTTCTTTTGTCAGTATTACGCGTCAAATGGTCCAATGAGTGTACTTACAGACTTGACAATGTCATAGGTCGATTCCCCAAGTGCCTTGAGGGCATATTCTGTTCTGTCAGCCATTGCGTGAAGTGACCTGATCACAAGTTTTGGGGTCTGCGTTTGTTCACCCCCCAAGTAGAGGGACCAAGCTGGCTTAGGGTTAGACTGTCACGTGATAAATGGTTTTGTCAGCGTACGGCTGATACAGGGGAGCCGTTGTTGGTGCGCGGCGTCAGTGTCTCTAGTAGGTGTCAAACAGCTGGAACGGACGAATTGAAATCCTTCTGCCCCGCTACTGATGATCTAAGAGGGGCTCACTAAGGATATCTATATATATAGGAAAGAGAATTATAGAGGGTCATATTGAACGTTTGATTTTGATCAAGCACCGTTTAAATTAAGTTGGTATTGACTAACAACAGACAGAAACCAGTCCTAGTCCCGGTCCTGGTCTTGGTCGAGTCCAAATCCAGTCCGGCCGGTGTCCGCCTTGATCTTTTTGCTTCATATATATGTCCTTCAGTCGGCTTTGGAGACCGGTAGGCCCTAAACCTGGCAGATGTCCCTCATTCGTTCATTCATGATTTCATCATATAAAAAAAAAGAAAAAAAAAAAAAAAAAAAAAAAAAAAAAAAAAAAAAAAAAAAAAAAAAAAAAGGAATAAATTTACAAGAAAGATATTCGAGTTCGAGTTCTTTTCTTCTTCTTCCTTTCCTTTCTTTACTTTAGCATCAAGAACTTCAACTCATCCAAAGTCCTCGTCTGCCTTGATATATCTAGTATCGTCAAAATGCTTTCCTCCAGATCTCTCTTCCGTGCTGCCACCCCTCTTTTGCGATCTCAGGTAAGTTTTTTTCTTCTTCTTTTCTGAAAGTTCCTGTCAAAGTTTGTACTTTTTTTTTTTTTTTTCTTTGGTTCTT